>CAIGRO010164279.1:0-18064 GCA_903798355.1 Fraxinus baroniana | reverse complement strand
ATTATTGAGGTAGTACCAATCAAAGATAAATAGTGGATAATGAACAGAGATAGTTGTACACATTTTATTAAGCTTGCAAGATGCACATGTTAAGAGGAGGAGACTAAATGTTCTTATAAAACTTAGAGAACGATCTTGGCTTAAAATCATATGCAATGAATAACTAAAAATGATTTAAACATTTGTGGTATGCTCAAACCCCGTCTGGTCGGGTGAGGTTGAAAAAGAGGAATCATGTAGTGAACTTCACGTTAGCATTGAATTAGGCTTAATTAAGCCGAATTTTTCCTTTTGATTTTTCTGGTAGGTGAGAAGGAAGTGATGTAGCAAATGTTAGAAACATGCTATGCTTAAACTCGTTTCGCCTTTATTGTATTGTTTTACAGTTTGCACACACTGTCTTGGTTTTTATTTTAGAGTTAGGCCCTACTTTCTTGATTTCATTACTTGATATGATGGGTTAGATACTCAAATGACGATATTTTATGGTACCATTTGTGTATTGTTAGAGAACGGAAGTACTCTGTGAATCTTTTGTGAATCTTTTGTGGGCTGTGTCTAAAAGTTGATGTCTTGTGTCCGTTCTTTTGTCGGAAGTCTATGGTTCACTATTATATTCTACTTCTTAAAGTATGTTGCTTTGTCTTATTTTATTTCATGTTGTTTTTAAGATTTTTGAAAGATTTGACTTTGCTTGTTTAGTCAAATTCTAGACAAGATGAGGTTCTAATTTGTTTTCCTATTTATGATGTATAATCTAGTTTCTTTTCCAATTTCTATTATTTGGTGTTGATCAATTTCTTGCCGATGTTATTGCCGCTCACTAGGTGAAATCTACAATTTAGCTGATCGCCTTCAAAAATTTCATCTTGTTTTGTTTTTCGACTTCTAAAATATGATTAGAATATTAATATATATCCTCAAGGGGAGTAATTAGCTGACCTTGGATATACCTAGGCAACGTTTAGACAATCTTAGTTGTTTTCTTCATATCCCTCTTCGTGGTCTCCTTCACACGATAAACTAGTTTTTTTTTTTTTTCCAATATGTTAATTCCACCTTTTCCAACCTCTCAAGGTTGCCTAGGTTTTGTTAGGCTAGTATATTTTTTCTTCCTTGGTTAGGAAGTATTTTATATTGCAATGTTTTTGATTTGAGGGAAAGCTTGTTAGCTGCTGGACCAATTGTGTCCTAACCTCTGTAGCACGGACACTTCAATTAGGGTAGCGTGTCCGTGTCGGATACAAGTCGATACCTACACTTTTAGGACACTCTTACCATAATCATTTTTCTTTTTATATTAGGAATATTATATATTGTTGATTAAAACTTATTAGCATGTAAAAAATAGGTATGTTTAAAAGATTTCAACAAGAAAAATTAATAACAAGAATAAAACCAAATTTATTCTACATAAATGAAGAATTTATAAGAATTTAATCAACGTGTCGGTGACGTATCGTGTCGTTACTTTTTTTAAAAATCGCTTGTTGGTGTAACACATGTGTCCTTGTCGGTGCATCATACGTCCTAACCTTAATGCTCAAGGCTGTGGATCGAAGTTGTAGGCAGCAAAGAACTCCATTTGGTTTTGAGTTTGGAGGAGGAGAGTATTCAAGATTTGGTTTTACTTGTTCAAGTCAAAGCCTAAATACGTTGAATATAAGAATATCTTTTCCCTAGCTTGAAGGCTAGTGTTGGAAGATTTGACTTTACTTATTCAGTCAAAACCTACACAAAACGAGTTTTTTTCTTTCTTGATTTAGGAAATTTAATGTAATTTCCTTCTTTTCATAGATTACATCTTATGGCAAGTCTATACCAAATTTGGTAGGTATTCATAATGAAGGTTATGGTTGATACTTTTATCTTTCCTATTTTGGCTATTTGTAACCGTCTTTCACTTGTAATTCAAGAAGATAAAGAAGAGTTATGAGAATTCTCTATTTCTTTTCCTATTTCTGTTTCAATTACGATTAATCCATATTTTCCAACAAAGATTTTATATGATTGTCTCGATTCCCTTAGGTTGATTTTTAGACAAGTATGATCTGCATCATTATACATATGTGGATTGAGAACTTAAATTAGGTTTTTCTTTCATTTTTCTTTTAAACATCGAATGCCGTTATAGCTACTTTTAATGAAGATTCTCCTTCCAAAAACCAAGAGAGTAGCTTTAGAATATGTCTTAAATTGTTGATTTTTGTATTAGGCTTCCAGAATTCTTTTTCAAGGTCAAGATAGTCTATTTAAGATGGAAGAACTGAAGAAGTATTGTTATGGTGTTTATAGCTCTGATATCATGATATCAATGTTTTAATCTTTCTTGTCTTAATGTATATGTGTTCATGTACACTGTGCACTCATCGTCAGGCGGACACACCCAAAGTATTGGGGGAGGGGAAACCGAGGGCGGTATATCTTGTCTTCGGCCGCTGTGAATTATGATAATCCACTTGCAATTTATGCAATAGTTCTATACCTAGACTCAAATGGTGCCATGTGCTTATTTTTTACTGTGATTTCTCCCTCCAGAATCCTCATGTTGTTTTGAATCATCCTACTTTCACCGTTGGTCAAGGCAGCCAATGTGACTTGTGGGTAGGAGATCCATCAGTTGGTAAATCTTTGTGTAATCTGAAGCATATGGAGTCAGAGGTAAGTAGTAAATTTATACATTTGAAACAAATTCATAACCTTTGTTGAGAATTCAAGTTCTTTTGAACATGTTACTGGCCCTGTTCAGTTGTTTTATCTCTTCTTTTGTAACTATGTCCAGGGTGGAATTACTTTACTCGAAATAACTGGAAAGAAAGGATCTGTCCAAGTGAATGGCAAGTCTTGCACTAAAGATTCCATTGTACGACTAAAGGGAGGTGATGAGGTGGTCTTTAGCTCGTCCGATAGACATGCTTATGTATCCTTTGATCATCATGATTCAGTTGTATATGTTATTGGATTCTGTAATAGTTGCTAGAGTGAGTCATTATATTTCATTTTGCTACATATAAATTGACTGAATTAGTATGTTCTTCCAACTTCCTTCATCATGAGAAAATTTCCTTAACATACGGCCAGATTTTCCAACAACTCATAAATAATAAAGCATCTGTTGCGGACGGGCCACCTTCAGTCAACATACTAGAAGCCCATGGTGGACCAATAAATGGACTACATATTGAGGCAAGATCAGGAGATCCTTCTGCCGTTGCAGTTGCGTCAACACTGGCATCTTTATCGAATCTCCGGAAAGAATTATCGCTTCTTCCTCCATCATCTCGGAATGATGAGGATGTACAACAGGGTTCTGAATTGCCATCTGTACCTGCTACTTGTGACGTGTTAGATAATGGTCTCTTGGATGCTGACATGAAGGACTCCTCTGACCATAATGACGAGCCTATTGTTTCATTGGGTGAGAAGAGAACCATTCCATCTCCTGACGTTGCCAATGAAAACTTGAATGTTGATGCTGAGACTGGGAAGATTGTATCTGAAACCAGTGACTTGAGGCCCTTTCTACGCATTCTTGCAGGATCAACAGCTCCTGACTTGGATATCAATGGTAGCATTTCGAAAATCCTCAAAGAGCATAGGGGAGTAAGAAATCGACACAAGGATTCTGATCCTTCTATTTCAGCAGCATCAAGGCGTCAAGCATTCAGAGATGGTTTACAACAGGGGATTCTTGATTCCAAATATATTGATGTTTCATTTGAAAATTTTCCATATTATCTAAGGTACCATTTTCCAGTTAGTTTGAGGCAGCTAAAAATATCTTTATTCTCATCTCTGTTGTTTCTGCTAAACTTTGTTATTTTCTAGCAATGACTTCCCTGGATCATTTGTTATTATTTTTTCACCATGCTTTTCAAGAAGCATTGTTTTTTCATTTGTTAGGAGTATTTTGGTCTACTTAGCAGTAATTAGATGGATTGAATTTCTCTGTGTGTCACTATCTTTGCTTTTATTATAGAAGTGTAGGATTTTAGCTAGTTTTCTATGAGTACTAGAAGAGATGTAGTTTTTGCAAGTGATTTGACTTCAGTGATTAATATGTTTTCTGACAGTGAAACCACAAAGAATGTTCTAATTGCTTCGACATACATACATCTGAAGTGTAGTAAATTTGCGAAGTTTACATCCGATCTACCTACGGTGTGTCCTAGAATCTTATTATCCGGACCTGCAGGTAAATAGATCCTATTCCAGTTCTGTGTAAACGAATATACAGATTTCCATTTTTTCTTCCTTTCGGATTGAACCATTTTCATTTCACTTTCTTCCCTTCATAGGTTCAGAAATTTACCAGGAAACATTGACCAAGGCACTTGCTAAACACACTGGTGCTAGGCTTCTTGTAGTTGATACTATTCTATTACCTGGTGTAAGCTTCTATCATAGCTTCTAAAATGAGTATATTTGTTTAATTTCATTCTTCAAGGAGTTCATCCCTGTCTTTCTTGTTAGTTCTTAATTTATACTTACTTTATACTATCTGCTTTTCTAACTCTGTTCAGGGACAAACAACGAAGGAAGCTGATCCTGTAAAAGAAAGTTCAAAGCCTGAAAGAGCAAGTGCATTTGCTAAACGGGCTGCTGCTGCAGCACTACATCTCAAGAAACCAACATCAAGTGTTGAGGCTGATATAACTGGGGGATCAACTTTAAGTTCTCAGGCTCAGCCAAAGCAGGAGGCATCTACCGCTTCATCAAAAAACTGCACTTTCAAAAAAGGTATTGTGCTGTTAATATTTTATTATCTTTTTCATGTTTCACTTGGGGGACTGAGGGACTGGGGTCGGATTACTGTTACAGTTCATAAAGGTGTCTGGATCTTTCAAACCATCCATTAGCCCCTGTAGTTGCTCACAGGACCAAAGGATCTTTTTTTCCCACTGGGTGGTGGGTGAAGTATTTCTGTGTGTGGATGTCAGGAATCAGGATTGTTGAATTGGTGCTTCAATGTTTTGGCAGGTGATAGGGTGAAGTACGTGGGTTCGTTACCATCAGGGTTTTCTCCTCAAACACCAGTAAGGTAAATGTGCTACCTATCTGAGATCAAATTCCCATATGACAAGTTGGATACACGCCCTTTTATAATTTACTTATGCTGTGTATACTAATGAAAATATCAATAATTATAACCGCTCTTCACCACCTAAATGTGGCAGAAATTTGCGGGAATTACTGTGGGGGAATAAGCCATACCATTTGTATTGCTGTGCTGTGTTAAGACTCAATCTGGAAATAGGATGAACATGGTAATGAGATAACAGCTTTTGATTGAATAACACGAGAATTACAGAAATTAGATGGCAAAGCCTGTAGAAGGCTGTAAACGAGAACACCACTCGACCACCCTCTAAAATATTGCCTGCCTTTCCCTCCCTTACTACCCTTATTTATAACCCTTTATTCCTAACTAATTCCTAACCACTTCCCCCTCCAACAGCATTGTGTTTTCCCTTCCCTCCATCTGTTACACACTCCTTGGGCATTCTAGAATATGTGAACCGGATAGGAGGCTTATCATGCTGGTACCATTTCATGGCATCCTTAAACCTTATAAGGACATTTAGGGTCTTATTGGCTGTTTTGTTTGTCTACTTATATGTACGCAAGGCCAGGGTTGCATGCGGTCTCAATTTTTGTACCATGTAATCTAAACTTTCAAGAAGCAAGGAGAAATCACAATGAATCTATTGAGACTATTTGTAGTTATATTATGTCCCTTTGAGGTTTAGTAAATGCTACTTATTCATCTTCTCAAATTCTCATGGTTAACCTCTTGAGTTTGTTGTGAGTTGTTACGCCAAAAGAACTGGAAGATACATGGGATTGAGGGTGGGTAGGTAATGTAACTAGATATCTTAAATTTTATATTGAATTTCTGATGATTTGAGGCAAGAAATTCGACGCTTCGATGTAAATTGTTCTCGCTTATGAAGATGCTAGGTTATTGTAATATATTAATTTGTGTTAGATTATTATAAGCTGTATATAATAAACTTGTATGTCTATTACAAAGTAGAAAGACAATCTTATTATAAATGAGATAGTAGTTATTATTTATAGGATATCTTATTGTAGTAGGTTTTATCTCTTTTTTATTCTTATATGATTTTTTTTTCATCATGATTAGTAATTTCCTATTACAATTGTGATTTATCTTTTCTAATTTCATTTTCTAATTCTAATAGGTTTTATCTTTTTATTCTTATTTCTTGTTTAGAATATGTTTCTTTTCTTTATTGATTAGAATATGATTTCTACTTTCTTTTATATTAGAATTTTAGTTTTCTTTCCTTATAGAATTTTATTCTAGTTTCCTTGTATTAATTAGGTTAGAGAATAATTTTCCCTATATAAAAAAGGCTTTGTACACATTTCAATAATCAATTTAATACAATAAAATTATTTTTCACATAGTTTTTAACACTTGTTTGGTACCCATTATTTTCAAAATACATTTCTCTCTTATTTTCAACCACACATTCTTCTATAAAATAATGTTACACTCAAACCCATAACTTTTTTTTTTATTTTTTAATTACACATTCTCCATCAAGATACTATTTCAAAATGCATTTTGGGAAAAAAAAGTTGAGGCTAAAAAAGGCTCTTAGTTTTTTAACTTCAAGAATTTCAATTCCACTTCCGCACCATAAAATCTCCACCAAATAAAACTTCTGGCTCAATAAAGGGGAGAAAATCTCCATTAGAAGTTTGGCAACATGAATATCCATCGTCCAACTAATCAATCTGAAATCCCAATTCAGATTAAATAAAGAACAAAGAAGAATTGACCGAACATAATATATAAAAGAAATGAAAAAAAATTGAATAGACCCCTATCTAAACACTAAGAAAACTTGGTGCAAGTTTAACCCAAAATGAAATTAAACTTGTTCCGATACCATGTTAGAATATTATTAGTTGTATATAATAAACTCGTGTCCCTATTACAAAGGAGGATATCCTATTTATCGGTCTACAAGTATCTCTAAAAGGAAAGATTGTGTGATAATCATACAATCAATTATTAACAAAAATAATCCCA
Source organism: Fraxinus baroniana (assembly GCA_903798355.1). Taxonomy (NCBI): domain Eukaryota; kingdom Viridiplantae; phylum Streptophyta; class Magnoliopsida; order Lamiales; family Oleaceae; genus Fraxinus; species Fraxinus baroniana. The sequence continues at coordinate 10,998 of CAIGRO010164279.1, read as the reverse complement.
CGCAATTGGAAAAATTTCATGGAAAATAATCTTTATAATCTTTCCTTATCTTCAATAGTTTGCATTGAGTGCCAATGCACATGATAATTACGATTTACTGGTATAAAGTTTGATATTGTAATGTGTGTTTCATTTCATTTTGTCGTCGACCCTTTTTGCTTCGAGACCAAGCTCTTTGATATATTTTTTGCTTGTTGATCTACAAAACCAAGGATACAAGATTTAAACCTACTATTTGATTGGTGTGGGGATTAATAATATAATGTTTACGTTGCTTGATTCATCCCTTTTCATACACGTGGTATTGTATCTGTTTGGTGCAGAGGTCCAACATATGGTTATAGAGGCAAGGTGATACTTGCTTTTGAGGAAAATGGTTCTTCTAAAGTTGGGGTTAGGTTTGATAGAACAATTCCAGAAGGTACTGATCTTGGGGGCCTTTGCGAAGAAGATCATGGTTTCTTTTGTGCAGGTATTTGTTCGGATTATCTGGCTTTATTTGTTTGATTTGAACCCGTGATCAAGTATCATCAACTACGCCTATTGGTTTTATTTCTGTGCAGCTGACTTATTACGTCTTGATAGCTCCAATGCTGATGATGTTGACAAGCTCGCCATTAATGAACTCTTTGAGGTTAATTAAATTTATATGTTATATTTTATAAGAATTGTCAACGACATAATGTGGCTTATGTGTTGCGTGTATCTTGTTCACAATTACACTTGTTTTAATTTTGTAGGTTGCTTCCATAGAAAGCAAAAGTAGTCCGCTAATATTGTTTATGAAAGACTTAGAGAAGTCCATGGTGGGAAATCCTGAGGCATATGCAGCCTTTAAAATTAAGCTTGAAACCTTACCTGAAAATGTTGTTATCGTAGCTTCTCATACTCAGACAGACAACCGAAAGGAGAAAGTAAGTTGTAGTTTTTCTTGTTTTTTTTCTCAGCCCTTTTTGTATATATGTATACATACGTTTGACACACATTTATTACACATGCATTTGTACAAATGAAATTCTGCAAAATTGTGTCTTTCAGTCTCATCCTGGTGGATTGCTGTTCACAAAATTTGGAAGCAACCAAACGGCATTGCTGGACCTTGCCTTCCCGGTATGCCCAGTTAAATGAATGTTGATGTTGTTTTTTTAGTTTTCGCTTGTGATCTCTTTGTTTGGTTTTTCTATTGTTTTCTTCTAACGAAAGCTAAGGTATTTTTACCCTTGGAATTTCTCTCTCTGTTATTTATTTATGATTTTGTTTTTGTTTGGGAGGGGAGGGGGTTGGTGGTGGGGGTGGATACACTTGGCAGATGGCAGTGTTCCAGTTTTTTCATGTGTTTTTATGTTGTGTAAGTTTGGTAGAAAGGATGCATTTGTGTGTGTATAAAAAATTGTTGGTCGCCCAATTTATAGCATTGTTTCACTTTGGTAACCAAACCTAGTACTTTCCAAGAGGTCCATGAACTTTGGTTTTGTTTCAATATAGGCTCTCTGTCCTGCTAAATTGAAGATTATGGAGATGCGAAGTAGACTGAGTACCTAAAACTGAAATTTATAAGAAATTAGGTGACTAACTTAGAAACAAAACAGTCCAGTGACCAAAGTAAAAAAATATATAAGTTGAGTGACAAATAGTGTTTTTTAACCCTACATATGTGAAATTATTTTTGTGTTTTTTCTCACTTCTCTTGTTAAATTTTATGTTCTGTTTCTAATTAACATCTCTCAATGAGCATAATAAATGATGACATGAATTATATTTTTGTTATTCATAGATGTCGTGATATGGCTCCTTTTTTCAATATGTATGGTTTTTTTTATCTGTTTGCTCATAGATGAATAAACTTGTACTTCGGATATTGTCCACATATTGTCTTGAGGCCACTGAAATTTATTGGACTTCCAATTCGATATGGGTAACATTATTTTTTTCCTCTCACTGGTTGCAGACAAACAATTTTCATATAGGTCAAAATGATTTTAAGTTGTGAATTCATTGACAAGACTACTGCAATAACCCAAACCCCCTTGCATGCTATACACCTTTTTCTTCTTTGCAGTAATTGATACTTTTAAAGATTGATCTCAATCTCTCTTTTTTTTCTAGGATAATTTTGGTAGGTTGCATGATCGAAATAAAGAAACCCCAAAGACACTGAAGCAGCTCTGTCGTCTTTTCCCAAACAAAGTGACTATACAGATTCCGCAGGTTACTAGAAGTTGTTTTCTATTTATATTGTGTTTTGTTAATGTTAGATGCCAGCTTCTGATATGGTTAGAATTTGACAGGATGAAACAGTACTGTTAGACTGGAAACAACAGTTAGACCGTGATATTGAAACAATGAAATCACAGTCAAATATTGGTAGCATTCGCTCGGTAGGTCTTCTCTGATCATTGGGCCTACTTATCTGCCTTTTTTGTCAGTCTTCAGCAGTATGTTTGAATATGACTTAAATATACCCCTGTTCTCGAACATAGCTGCAGTTTTTATATAACACTTAAAAAGAGTTATCTGATGAACTCGGTTGGGTTGGCTTCTTTTTATATGCATGAAAGTGTACTGATTTTCTGCCTAGATTCTCGTATGGTGTTTATTTTTCAATTTTTTTTTTCTTTTTGGGGTGGGGGAGGGTTGGAGTTACTCTTTCCCTTTTAAGTATATGGGGAAGTTTGTGGTCATGGTGTACTGATGAAGTGATTGGTTAATTTAATAGTTAATGTACTGGAAAGGATTTCCCATGTAGAATTCGATTTCTAGTGCATAAATGAAGATTTGACCAATTGTGTGAATCTCTGGATGAGCTGATTGTCATTGAACATAGCTGCAGTTTTTATATAACACTTAAAAAGAGTTATCTGATGAACTCGGTTGGGTTGGCTTCTTTTTATATGCATGAAAGTGTACTGATTTTCTGCCTAGATTCTCGTATGGTGTTTATTTTTTGATTTTTTTTTTCTTTTTGGGGTGGGGGAGGGTTGGAGTTACTCTTTCCCTTTTAAGTATATGGGGAAGTTTGTGGTCACGGTGTACTGATGAAGTGATTGGTTAATTTAATAGTTTATGTACTGGAAAGGATTTCCCATGTAGAATTCGATTTCTAGTGTATAAATGAAGATTTGACCAATTGTGTGAATCTCTGGATGAGCTGATTGTCATCGATCTCAATTCACTGTGCTACCCTCTTTTCTGTATTGATTTCAGGTTCTAAATCAAATCGGTCTTGATTGTCCTGATCTTGAAACTTTGTGCATCAAAGACCAAGCTTTGACAACTGAAAGTCAGTTCTTTTCCCTTGATTTGAATTGTCAAATTGAGTGCCATGCACTTTAATTGATATTTTTAATTGCTGTTCCGATAATGATAGGTGTTGAAAAAATTGTTGGCTGGGCTTTAATTCATCAGTTGATGCATCGTTCTGAAGTACCTGTCGAACTGTCCAAACTTGCCATTTCAAGTGAAAAGTGAGTTAATATTTTAATTATTTGACAGTAATACTGTTAGAAGACATGGAATGAAGAGGATAAGAAATAACAAATGAAATGACTAGCTGATGTTGGTCCCGATTCATATATCTTCTTGCCTTATTTTGCAGTATTAGATATGGGCTCAACATTCTTCATGGCATTCTAAATGAAAACAAGAATTTGAAGAAATCTCTCAAGGTGTGAAGCTTTGCACATGATTTCACCAAATGTTTTCCGCTACATTTTATTTGACTTGAGATAAGAAATGTTTGCTTGAGTTTTCAGGATGTGGTTACCGAGAATGAATTTGAGAAAAGACTGCTTGCTGATGTTATTCCACCTGGTGATATTGGAGTTACTTTTGATGACATTGGAGCATTGGAGAATGTGAAGGAAACTTTGAAGGAACTGGTAATGCTACCTCTACAAAGGCCAGAGTTGTTCGGCAAAGGACAGCTGACAAAGGTAAAGTGACTCGATCTCAAATTCAACTTATTCAGAAGTTTAATGAATCTTTTCCCTAGGTGTGTTGGTCATGTAGCGCATTTCTTCTTCTTTAGGATGATTTTATTCATAGACTATCAACTCTATTTATATTAGTTATAGAAAGGAAAGAAAAAATTAGTCCTAACCATAAAAGTAAATGGAGAACGAAACAATAATATTCCTCTTAATTAATTCCTAATTAAAGTAGAATGGGAAACTCAATAAACACTTCAAGTTAAGATAGGAAAATAATCTCCTATTCCAACTTCCCACAAGTTGATGCATTGAAACGTGCTCAACTTGGATGATGTCTAGAATGACTCACTACTTGAAACCTGTTGCTTGATTTTGCTTGCAACTCCCAAGTAGTAAAAACCTCCCCCTTTCTACTAGTTCCAATCATCACCTTGGTTAGATTGTCTTGCATGAAGGGTTACTTGAGATACATGAGCAGCAAAAGATGGAGATTGAAGAGTCATCAATTAGCAACCCGAGCATATTTCTTCTTCTTTTCAGCTTGCTTATTTTTGAACCATTCCGAGTAACCATGTAGTTTTGACCAAACATCAACATTGTGTAGCACCGTGCAGTGGATGCAGGACTTGGTTGAAGGGGTTGAAGTAGCTGACCATAACCAAAACTGAAACCCCAGAGACGACTTCAGCCTTCATAGTAACTGGCCTTTGTACTTCACGACAGGCTAGTGAGGCTCTTCCAAACTTGGAAGAGTGGAAAACAATAAGAAAATACTCATTTTCACTGCATCCTTAACTTCTCTAGTAGTGCCACACTGAGCAAAATGTGACCTCATGTTGTTCATTATTGAATTTGAGTCAAGACTTGACCAAAGCGTCTTGAGCCTCTCAGCCATCATGACTCAGATCATTCTCTGGAGGTGTAACCTTCCCTTCTATGATATACCCTTTTTCTTTTGACCTGCAATATGCATCTCCAGAATTTTAGACCATACACAATAATTAGCCCCATCCAATTTAATATGAAAAGGTGAAGTAGTGTCATGAATAGCAGGGTAGAAGAAATATTCTTGTTGTCAGAAAGGGTTTTGTCACCTTTATCGGACATTGACTAGCATGAGGAAGATCTTCGATCTGTCGCACCTCTAGCCAGATAGCTGGGTCAACCAAGATCATGGGTAGCATAACTCTGGGAAAGGTCGAAGGATATCTGACAATAGAAAGGTCTCTAAACTCTAACAGAGGGTACCAGAAGGGGATTACTAATTCCAATCTGAAAGTTTAGGGATTAAATTTAACAATTCAGAAAAGCCAATGACTAATATGCAGTATTCTGAAACTTCAGTGACTAACTTGCACAAATTTAAAACTTTAGGGACTGATGTGGAAAATCATGAAACTTCAGGGGCTAACTTACTCCAACCTGATTCTTTAGGGGCAAAATTGTAATTATTAGGGAAATGAGAGAAGAATTCAACTGGTTTGAGACTCATGACCTGAAGAGATACCAATCGAAGGGTTCCATCCAAGAAGTGGCTGGAATGAGGTTGTAAGCTCAGTGTCCTTGCCAGAATGACGTCACGAACACGAAAGACTCATTGTGAGGAGGTTGCGACCTCGAAGACTTCGCCTGAGGTATAGGATTCGTCAAGTTTTGGTCTAGGGTTGTTTTGACTCAAAAGAGGGGATGCAGAGAAGGTTAGAAGCTGTGTACACAGCAGAGGGGTCATAGACACAAGGGTTTCGCCTGAAGTCTGGGTTTGTGGTCTTGACTTCATTGGAATCTGGAATGATGAAATAGATGTTATGGTTCTTGATGGATATAAATTTTAGTGTTGCATTTTGAGAACCTAAATTTTCTTAAAAGGGGGTAGAGGGTCACGGGTGCAAGGGAGAGGTAAGGGGTCTCGAGCGAGGAATATTGCTAACTACCTAAGGTAACGGAAAAAGAAATAATAATATTCCTACCAATTAATTCGTAATTAAAATAGCGCGGGAAAAACAATGAACTAAGTAAAATAGGAAAATAATCTCATATTGCAACTTTTCTCAGTGCTAACTATGTCGCTCTTGGCAGCCTTGCAAGGGGATATTGCTGTTTGGTCCTCCTGGTACTGGTAAAACAATGCTTGCAAAAGCTGTTGCGACTGAAGCTGGTGCCAACTTTATTAATATATCGATGTCAAGCATCACATCAAAAGTACATCTTCTTATTCACCCTTGTGTGTAGTTTTTATGGTCATTTCACTTTTTTGAGTAATGTTCTTTTTCTTGCATTCAGTGGTTTGGTGAAGGAGAGAAATATGTCAAAGCAGTCTTCTCATTGGCTAGTAAAATAGCCCCTAGTGTTATTTTTGTTGATGAGGTTGGTATAATATCTCTTTTAATTAATGCTTCTTGATTGATGGCTGTTCCTTTCAATTTTTCCATATTCAAACCTGTTGACTCTCTCTCTTGGTGTATGTATGTGAATTATTTTCTTGTCCTTGTATACTGTGCCTTAGAGGGAAGAAGGGGGAGGTTCAGTTCTTGTTCTTTTGCTTCACACGATGATATAATATTCTGCTGTTGTCAAGGGTCCTGTTTGTTTTTCTTATTATTTTCTCCTCTTTACTTTTTAAATATCTTTTATATATGTTGCATAGGTTGACAGTATGTTAGGAAGACGTGAAAACCCTGGAGAACATGAAGCAATGCGTAAAATGAAAAATGAATTTATGGTGAACTGGGATGGCTTGCGTACAAAGGACAAGGAACGTGTATTAGTACTTGGAGCAACCAATAGACCTTTTGATCTTGATGAGGCTGTAATCAGAAGGCTTCCCCGGAGGTTTTTCCTTTCCCAAATTCATAGCTTTTGCAGTACTCATCCTCCGCGAAACCCCCCAACAAACAGAGTTTTAGTATATAGACAGTTAGGAGTAACTCTTATGCAGTCATTTTGTTTGTGTCTAAGTGCAGGCTGATGGTGAACTTGCCAGATGCTCAAAACAGGGAGAAAATTTTAAAAGTGATATTATCCAAGGAAGAGTTGGCTCCAAATGTCGATCTTCAAGTAGTTGCTAACATGACTGCAGGGTATTCAGGTAGTGATCTAAAGGTATGTGGCTTTTATTACTTGATTATGTTAAAATTATTTTTTGTCATCGCCATTTCTTCTACTGGTTGCAATACGTCTGTTTTTAAATGTGAAATATTTTTATTTTCCAGAATCTCTGTGTGACAGCTGCACATTGCACAATAAGAGAAATTCTAGAGAAGGAAAAGAAGGTGGGTACACTTTAAATGTATCTGTTTGTCATTTAATCTCTCAAGTTTAGGCAGAATTTATCTGTCTCTGCCAAACAACGCTCTTTTTTAGGAATCAGCCGAGTAGAGTTTCAGCATTTTATTTCGGTCCTTCTTTTCTTTTGAAAGCTTTGTGCTTTATGTTTAATCTTTTCATCTAAAACACAGTGATGTTTTCGTTCTATATCATTATTCATATCCGACTATTTTAATAAAACTTCATCTGTTAACTTGTAGGAGAAAGCATTGGCACTGGCAGAGAACAGACCATTGCCTGAATTGCATAGCAGTTCGGACATTCGTCCGCTGAGTATGGATGATTTTATATATGCACATGAACAGGTATGTATGTATGTTTGTTTGCAATAGGAAATATAGTTACTTTTGTTTTTGCCAGTGTACATGTGGTGTACTTGGTGAATGTAATCTTTGCCTTTTCTTGTTAATCAAGAGAAATTCACTGTTTATGTATGATAGTAGAAATGAAGAATGGCTCTAGGCATGATTCTTTTATATTATTGATTATGAACTTTCCAATAACCTCAGAAAGGGCCAAAACTGGATTTTTTTATTTCTTTTAAAAGTGAATGAGAGAGAAGAGGCCTGCTGTATCTGGTCTTGTGGGCGAAATTGCCTTGAAGTAAAGAACTCAAGGGTTGTTAAATTGGCAAAAAAAAATTTGTATTAATGATCTTATATTGCACCTGGTATTAGTCTCCCTTCTTGCTCAGTTTTGCTTGCTTGTGAGAGCCTGGTGAAGCTTTCTTGTGAATTTTGGTGTCTATCTTGACTTGGTATATGTACTCGTCGCTGTGTTTCTGATTATTTCTTGCTGATGGTAATAAGCTTTATTTGATAGGTTGCCTTGATTTTTTTTATGAGTTCTCCTCCTGGGGTCATTTCTCAATATCTGTTACTACAGAATATGTTAAGACGTTTAAATATTTCTATGAAGCATGGATGCTCCTACTAGGGTGCTGTGTGAGACATGTTGTATCATGCCAGACTCTAGGACATGCCACGTGGCTTTTGTTTGACACGTGCAAAGAGCATGTGTTTGACTTGTAAGGGCGCAGTCACATTTTGTAAATTATGGAATATGAAAGTAAGAGATTTTTAATTATTAGAACATTTGTCTAAAAAGTCGGAATAATCCATGAACTTCATGTTAAACTTATACTATATGCATTTTTCTTTCTTTGGCAATAGAATCAAAACTAGAATAGTATTGATTTATGAAAAAAAGTACCAGTATAAATGTGTGTGTGTGTGTATCGATATAGAATATAAATCGATGTGCAGTGTCCTACTTTTCAAAATCACGTGTTGATGTGTCCTTGCTTCTGCTTGGGTATATTTGCTAGAACTTTAGTTTATGGATCTCATGATAGTGGGTTTCAAACTTGTGCTGGCCATTGTCTTGTGACTGCTTGTCTGGCTATTATGTTTGGGACAATCATGACCTTTATTTTTATTTTTTTTTGGGTATCACACAGGAATTGAAACAATTAATTAAGATTCTCATTTAAATGCAGGTATGTGCAAGTGTTTCATCAGAATCGCATAACATGAATGAGCTTCTCCAGTGGAATGAACTTTATGGAGAAGGCGGTTCAAGAAAGAAGACATCACTTAGCTACTTTATGTAAATGAGGTACTAAAGCTGTATAGTGTTTCCTTGTTTAGGCGGTTTAAATTTTTTCTATATGGTGGATCTGATGAGATGGTTGTGACCTGTGATCTCGGAAATCCAGTTTCAGGTTCCTCTCAACCAAAAACCTCTTTTACAGAACTGGCCCTCTTGTATCATATTTTAAGTTCACGGGTATTTCACCCTGACCAGATAAAAGTTTTAATTTTTTTCTCCCTGACCAGATAAAGGATTTAAAATATTTCTCAATCGTGTGTGACTAAATTTTACTTCTGTGGATCTCTCTTGTTTGTATATACAAGTTGACAATTTAAGTAGACATCAGGGTTGGAGAAGTGCAGTGGCAGTAATGGTCTTAGAAATTTTCCTATTCCCCCTTTTCTCTGTGCAAGTGTACTGTGGAATTTTTTGGGAGTGGGGGTGGGGGTGGGATGGGGGTGTTATGGAGGTGGAAGGAGGCAGGCATGGTTGAGCTGGTCGATCAAAATGTGCTTTGTAACTTCCGCGTGGGGCGGTTATCTGTTTTGTATAGTCACGACATTCCATGACTTCAATCCTAGTGTGTGGAGATCTTCTGGACCTTTTGATGGATTATTCATTTTTTCATCTCTTTTTATTTTTTTCCCTCTAATTGTCTGTCTGTTTTCTTGTGTTATTTTTGTTTTTAGTATTTAGTTGTTACAACAATGGAATGATATTGACAGTGCATTAAGCCGTTTGAAACTTTTATATGTGAAAATTTACTCGAAAGCTACTGTACTTTTTATTCTAATTGCTAGTGATTGATTGAGGTATTGTTCGGTGACAAGAGATAGATCAAATATCACTTGCGCCCTTGTTTAGTAGGGGATTAAAATAAGATTTTTAGTAGATTTTGATAAAAGTTGATAAGAAGTGCGGTTGAAAAGTTGTAGGTTCCATAAAATGTGATTAAAATTAGTCGTTGACTGACTTAAAAATTAAATTCTGGATTTTAATTTCCACCAAATAGGGACGTAAGGTTGGTTACTGAAATTCGTTTTGTTTCCAAGTTGGCATAAACTTCTTGTTTCTTATAATTTGACGATTCTGTTTTTAATGATGTTATTTAGCATCAGTGATGTTGAATTGTCTAGGACGTCCTATTAAATGGGCCATAATTCATCGTACATTATTGAACATGTAATTTAATGTCTCACATAGACACTGTTAAAACATTAACTCTGTTTAATCGTATTACTCGTTTGTTTTAGTTGATAATGTGGCAGTTTAGTCATTTGTTTACATAGTTACCAACTAGAGACGGGTGGTCTACCAATGAATTTGGACAGAATGGTCGAATTGTAACCAACAATTATTAGAACAAAATAAAATTTAGTGATTCATATGAAATATTCGCAAGTGTTTAGTCCAGACTAGCGTTTTTAACTGTTAAGAGAGATTGCACAATAATGAGGTGTGTGAATATCTAAATTTTTGTTCATTTATTGTCTAATCACTAATTTTAGTACCAATGACCATTGACGACCAAAGTAACGATATTTATCATTTTGATGATATGATAAATAATATTATTATTTTGAAATAGCAAATTTTTTGAAAGATATGTGAATAAAAAATTAGGAAAAAAAATGATTTTACGTGTAAAATTATTTTCACATTAATGTGATTAAAATGAGTTTTGAAAAAAAAAAAAAATTCCAAACGAGGACTTAATCCAAGTAGAGGAGTTTGGTTTTCCTTATTTTTTAATCACATTTTCTCATGAAATTACAATTTCAAAGCACATTTTTCCACGGGAAGGGTGGGGCACTCGCTAAGCATGAAGAAGCTGATTGAAATATGTTATTTTTATGAATAATGCTATATATTACTGAGTACTGACTCATGGCAATATGTGATATATTTTGTTAAAGGTGAAATTATATAATTCGTTCAATGAAATTTGTTATCTAATGTCATTAGTATTGTCACCTAAACTGATGTTAAGCACCTATGGTACTAAATAACATTAGTCTATTTTTATACCCGCTTAAAAAGTATTTACAAAGATTTTATTCTATTTCCATTCCTTTTCGATACCTCCCAAGTAAAATATTGAATTGAATTCCAAACTGACATTTAGTGTAGAGATGACAAAAAAATCTGTTCA
>CAIGRO010164230.1:0-11217 GCA_903798355.1 Fraxinus baroniana | reverse complement strand
ACAATCGGTTCCAGTTGTTGATCAGCCATTTGTGTTTGTTCTTGGTAATCCTACTGATAATAGTAGCACTTAGCTCAACCCAAGTACATAAACTAAATTGAAAATAATAAATAAACTAAAATTAACAGCAAGTCCGAATTAGTGTCTAAATAACAAAAATCAATTTAAAACTCAATCCCCGACAGCATCGCTAAAAACTTGTTCACGAAAATATATTTCAAATTTAAATCACCGCAAGTACACGGTTCGTTGACAAGTAATAAAGTGAAAATCCTAGAATTTCGAGTATCGTTCCCACGAGGATTGATTTAACTTGATTTATATTTCCGAGACCTTAACTGAATCTATAAAACTCAAGATGGTTGATGATTTGACTTTTATAACTAAACTATGACTAAAATGCAATTTAATCTAAGGTTACTAAATAACTGCAAAATGAATTTGAATGCAAAAGTTTAAAGAAGTTAATGTATGAAAAGTGCACTAGGATCCCGAATCATCAAACAAAGTTTCCTTTTTATCCCTATTTCACACTTTGATAACACGATGAATTGGTTGAAAAATCAATGTTTCTAATTTATTCAACAATCTCTTTCGAGTAGAATTGAACCTATTCTAACATACCATTTGACTATATTTCTATGACAAATGCAATATACAAGAATGCATAACGTTTTGTAAATACTTAGAGATTCACGTAAAGCATAGTGATATATTTCTATCCCCTATCGGACCCTACGATGATTTATACCTTGTAAAATCTATTTCCCTTCTTTCGAATGCATAAACTAGATCACCCAAACTCACATAATCACATGCTTTTAACTATGGAGATAAGAAAGTGTATATAAATCATTCAACAAAATCATTCATTTTTGAACATCAAATTGCAAAATAGAGAATTAAAAGATCACAATGAGATGTTCATTGTTCACCTAGTACATAAAAAGTCTAGCTTAGCATGAAGAAAATAAAAGAATAATAAAAGTAATAAAAAGAAGACATCACCAAAGAACTAGAATTTAAAGCTTGAATCTTGAATCTTGAAGTGAAACCCTTGTTCTTGCCTTGTTCTTACTCTTCAATGATATTTTTCTCTCTAAGAATGTNAGCATGAAGAAAATAAAAGAATAATAAAAGTAATAAAAAGAAGACATCACCAAAGAACTAGAATTTAAAGCTTGAATCTTGAATCTCGGAGTGAAGCCCTTGTTCTTGCTCTTCAATGGTGTTTTTCTCTCTCTAATAATGTGTAACCCTAGTTTCTGGAGGAGTTTTTGGTTAAATAGAGTCCCAAAATATCATTCCATAAGTAGTTGGATCGAATAAGGAAACTAAAGATTTTCTCGCCTAAAATACACCTTGCTATAGCAAGGTATATTTCCATACTATAGCATGGGCAAAGTAAATGCTTTCTGAAAATTTCTGTTGAAATCTGGGCTATATCAAGGTGTATTCCCATGCTATAGCATGGGAGAATTTTCTCTTTTCGTGCACATTGGTCCCCAATTTTCTTTTCATTCTACTTTTAGCTTTTCTTCCTCTTCCATCCTCCTCTAGTCATCCATATTATTGACAATTAGATCTTAGCACGATTCGATGCTTGATTCATCGTTAGGGTCAACTTATGAATAATTGCAATTTAGTCTCTGAACTTTCATTTCCTTCCATTTTGGTCTTATTTGCCTTTTTTTGCGCACATTTCATTAATTCCATCAAAGTAAGCATACAAACACAATTCATATCGAATTAAGCCATATTCAAGCATTTATATACAATTAATCTTGTTTTGTCGTATAATTAAGTGCGCAAAATGCACTTATCAATGATCATCAATAAATTTATAGGTAACATTAAATTATAGGTTTAATTAAATGGGTCGTGTAGACCAGTGATGAACACTATTCAACACATAACATTATTCAATGTGTTGACGTAACGTCCACAGAGCTGGAAGATGAACCCAATCTGCACTACGAGTACTATCACTACAGTTTACAAGTTGATGACACAAAGACGAGATGCGCCCAATGGAAAACTCCACTCCTAATCTCTGAATCTCTCTCCGGATTGAAGCTATTACATATTGGCTCAAGAAAAACACCTGAAACAAAAAGAAAAAAGGTCTTTGAATCTGAAGTGGAGAAAACCAGAGGAATGCAAATTTATATAGATTGATTGAAACCTAACCTTCCCAACTAGAGTTGAAACTGTTGCATAATTAAGTGCGCAAAATGTACTTATCAGTATGTATGCATGCCTTATGTGCTACAACCATTCTTCTTCAATTGTGATCTTGATTAAAAACATGGACTGGTCGGCTAATTTTATTTTAAATTTTTACTTCTTTTGATTCACAATATAACCGTGTAAGTCCAGAACCAACAACTATATCTTACATGTCTTAACCTTGGATATATAACTCATTGCATGTTAGCTATGTGGTATAATTTTGAAATAACGAGATTCGACCCAAACTACACCTAGGGGGGGCGGGTGAATAGGTGTAAATGCGGAATTAAATTATTTAAATTAACCAACAAAAGTAATTAATTTATCTCTAGATGATTAAACATACAATCCAATTATCTTATGTTTGAATACTACAGACTATGATAACAATAAGTAAAGCAGTAAATAACACACGGTATGATCACAAAGAAACCCCAGCTGGGTAAAAACTCCGGGCACTTTGCCAGTAAACAATCCACTATAAACGAATTAGAACTTACAGTCTGCCGACTCGACTACCACTACTACTTTCTGACATCCTGACTGCAATTCCCACAGCTTTCCTGGATTTTGTGCTCATGCACCAACTCACATCTGTATTTTTCAAAGCCCTCCTAGATTGTTCGATCATGCAGTAACTCTTGACTTTATCAATTCGTCTATCTCTTGTGGATCAACGAAGAACTCCGCGTTCTTCACCAACTGGAACTCTAGCCATCTTTCTTTGATTTTCAGAACTATAACAAATATGTAGGAAGCAGCAGTTTGGTATTTGGATTGTGGATTTGATGTTTTCACTGCCAAGAATCAATTAAAGAACGAAGTTTGAAAGCTAATTGATGAAGATAATGTGAAGAATGTGTGTTTGCACAATGATCAACCTTCAAAAAACGTTCAGATACGTTCTAGTATTTTTATATAGGTTAAGGAACGAATGGGTCAGACAAAAGCCTTTAAAAATGAATTAAAGATTCCCCGGACGATACTTTCACTGGAGCGAAGGTTGGGCGACAGTCGAGCGATGGCCTGTCGCTCGAGCGAAGGCAATGCAACAGGGGAGCGACAGTGTTATTGTTTTTTACGCTCGAGCTAACTTATGGCGATAATCTAGCGAAAATTTCATGCCGTTTTTCTTTATTTTCCATTTTCGGACCCTAGACCTAATATAACACAATTTTCATTATTTACAACTAACTCCTCGACTTTTACATCAAATACCTAACAAGCTCCCCCTTTGACATTCTGTAACAAAATTACAATCAAAGTCAAGGTAGTAGTGAGAAGAATTACAGATTCGAATTACAGATTCAATAACTGTCTTAATCAAATTCTATTCTTTCTTTATCAAAACCCGTTTCCTGAAATAGACAACTCAAATACCCATTGTAAAATGTATGTGAAACAGTACTAAGTGTAAAAGTAATTAATTAAGCAGTACTAAGTGTAAAAGTGATTTAAGCAGTTGCTAACTTATAACGCATCTTTTCAGTTTCACACCATATGCTGAATTAAGATGTAATATCAATGCAACTCAACATACTAAAATGAAAAATTGATACTACAAAAACATCAAAACTTAATGTAGCCACACTGAAATTATCATTTAATAAAAAAATTTAGATACATCAAGTCAAGTCAGAAATATCATACGTCAAATTTTTTAAGTTCCATCATCATCAAATTTTTTAAGATACATCATGTACACCCAAAAATATTATCTACTCTATCATAATCTATATCTATTCCCTTTTTTGTCACAAAATGACAAGGGGCAACCTGCAACATAGCAACTAAGTTACATCACCAGCATCACCAGTATCAGTCCCCTAATCAGAAGTTGCACCATAATCCCAATGACGACGGATCCATCGTAACCTTTGCTGAAGATATCCAACAGCACCATGAAGCGTATTAAACTTGGTAGTGTATTGATCAACTGTAGCTCTTAGCTGTGTAAGCTTTACCATTATACGAGCTTACTGCTCGATCAAAACTATCATCTGTCCCATAATTACAACAGACGGATCAACGTGAATAGAAGAAATATTAGTAGGTGGAGAAACATGCTCAGTGAGAGGAAGAGTAGAAGTAGAGGAAGATAAATATCAATGTGTGGATGAGCAGAAGAAGTAGGAAAATTCGAGGGATCAAAAGAGATAAGGTCATCTATAAGATCAGCAGGCATAGTCGAGTCAACAGGCTGTGCTAGCTCAGAAGAAACATGTGACCTACTGTGAGAAATAGTGGTATGGCTAATCGACCGAGAAACCCGCCTCAGAACCCCCATGAGAAAAGCTCACTCCTAGGGTTGTCACTAACCTATATATCAAACAAGCATAGGGCAGCCCCACCTTCGTCCCCATGACTCGAAAAGAATGAAGAATCTGCTGGCAGATGAACGAGGGTAGATCAATGGAATCGCCATGTAACAATGAGTAAAGAAATCGAGCATTCTCTATAGGCAATGAAGAAGTGTTGGAGACATGCCATAGATTAGTAACACAATGAGCAACATAATTTTTCGGTCAATAGGTAAAGATCCAGTATGTATCGCACCTGGACCACCCTTCAACGGTGTGTTCAAAACTGTAGAATGGACAAGAGAGTCCGATGGAAATGTGTCAACGGAAAGTATGGAAACAAAGGATGAACGACTCTCGAAATATGCATTAGACTCGATATGACATCGAGTGTGATCTTAACCATCCTACCCCAAAGAAAAACCCTAAAAGAAGATCCTCTAACGTCATGAATGTTAGTATAAAATTCAAAACAAGAGGAGGACGTGTCAACTCAACCAACAATGGTTCCCAACCTCGGGAAGTGAAAATAGCAACAAGGTTGGGTGACAGATCAGACATAATGACCTCACGCTCAAACAAAATGGGCCTCAACGAAAACTGTAGAGATAAACCTTGACCTACTATACAATGTGGAGGTACCAGGTGTCTAAGCAGCAGTACGAGCCCTCTTAGGCGGCATCTGAAATGTGGAGAATCAAGACATTAAAAACTCGATCGAGCACAAACCACATGATATGCATGAGATGCATGAATGCACATAAAATGAGGTAAAAAGTTCATATGGAACGTAGCCTAGTATGGATACATAGAAGAATCCCATGATGCCTAGATGTAGATGACGTGAAGAAATGATGTGCGCTATGACAATATGTCGTGGTAACGTGACGTTACCTCTCAATGTCAACATCAAATTCAAACTAGTCGACTTTAGCCTAACCAACTCACCACTCCAACCAAAAACACCTCAACCATTACAACCTCAAACCACCAACTAATCCAACCTCCATCAACAAACAAATCATCAAACACACAATACCAAAAACATATGCCCAAAATTGAAACAAGGCACATAACATCTCCACAACCCCAATACTCTATTCAAGAACTCCCAATCAAGCACCAAAGACCATCCCAAATCCACCAATTGAAATCTAAAATGAGACAAATACAAAAACAATGAAGAACAAAGAAAAATTTTGCGGTAAAATAGTCCAAAAACTAATTTTTGTTGCAAAATTGTGCAATAAGTGATGACATTGTATGAGAATGAATAAAACATGAGGTGCAAATGTCAAAATTTGAAACAAGATTGGAGAAAAATAAAAAACCCCCCAAAATAATTTCAAAAATGAGGAAAAAACTAGGGTTTTAGATATTTACCTTTGAACTTAGTTGAATCAATGAAAGTGCACGACAAAGAATTGACTTGGGATGATGAGAACTTGAGAAAAACACCAATTTGGTGTGGGTGGGTGAAAGTGGAGAGAAATCAAGGAGGAAATGGGAAAAAATGCTTAAAACCCCGAAAAAATAACGTTAAAATTTAAATATATGCACTGTCACTCGAGCGAGGGGTGAGCGATAAGCAAACAAGACAACCTCTACTTCTATTGCTCGAGTGTGGCTCATCGATAAGCTGATGAAAAATCATTGACAAAAATAGAACTGAATATTTGAAAATAACGAAAAAATAGCCCCCCTTTTTGTAAAATTATGCCCTTGACAAATAGATGAACTCAACATCCAAGTGTTCACAAGTAGTGCATTATCAATAAAAAAATCCAACGTACTCTTAATCAAGTTCAAATAAAGTAAAGTGTATAAGTGACTCACATGTGTTAAGTGCTATTATGTTCCTGTGAGCATGATTCTAAATCTTAAATTTGTGAGAAAGGACATGCGAACATCACTGTTAAATAAATATTTTCCTTACTAATGAAAGTCAAACCCATAAGGTTATTAGATTACACGTATATTTTTCTTTTCCCCCCGAATTTGGGCATATAATTTTATGACATTTTTCTCAATTATTGCATCTTATATATATAGACTCTTTTCCATCAAGTGACTAAACTAACCTTATAATGAGCTTTAGGCTGATTAACCCAAGTCAGTTGACCATAGGCACCATGTTATGAGAAACCCCTTGGGCTTAATTACTAGAGTCAAATAGGTTTCGAACAAGAGTATAAGATGAACCAAGCTATTATAAGGGGACGAAATATGAGCTTAGGTCATTTCAATAAAGGTCAATTTATGTTCAAGGCCACCTTACCAACATATAACAGCCATCCCAAATCTCGTACATGCGGTCCAAACTCACTCACAAGATCACGTGTGCTATGCAGATGGTACACGAAGAAACTTATACTCAATACTCCACATTAAATTGAACCAGTAATGGAAATGAAAGTATAGAATAGATGAATGCATACGTAGTCACAAATGTTATATTTACGAGCACCATGAAATGTCTAGTAGCCCAAAAACATATATATATTTTTTATTTTTTAAATAATAAAACAAACTTAAAAAAAAAATCACAACAAAGCACAAATAAGTGAGATACATGCAAGAATGAATGGACTCAATGAAAATGAACATGCATGCACCTAGGTATCTAATCAAGGAGATACTGGATGCTTTTACTTTTAAGAGCATGATCAATCTCACGACCTTTCATGTCACTCTTTTTAACCCAAACCTTCTTAGAAATAGAAGTGATTCTAGTTAATAGAGTCATCATCTTAGTTAAATGGCTAACCTTATTGGCGAGAAAGTTAACAGTGCTTGAGAAATCCTGACTTTTACTTCTAGTTGCGAGTTAATGACACCTAGGTCTTATGTGTCCCAGTGTTCCACAATGGTAATAGGTGGGTATACACCTAGGTTCAACCATGCTTGGAGGTTGTTGATGATAATACATTCTAGTAGGTTGTGATCCTAATACATTCTTGCCCTTTGGTTCAGGATAACAACATTTCAAGCTTTGTTAGTGGCTGGAACGAACATAGTCTTGGATGTACTAGCAGTGGTATTACAATTTTGAATTAGTAGGCCTGTTCATCTCTAACAATTGTCGAGTTTCAATGTACTAGTCATGAAAGAATGAAGTTGAGTATTAGATATTTCAAGATCACTTGTTAATGATTTAACTTTGGCTTATAAGTTCTCATTAACAAGTTTTAACTCATTCAGATGTTTGGTAGAGTCTAGAAGGTCACCAATGAGTGTTTCTTTCTATCTTTCAAGATCATTAACCTTTTTTAGTACATCTTTATTGACTTTTTTTTTTAATTTTAAGACTCTCCTCAAATAGCTCACGATAAGACTCATGAATATAGTCTCATCCTGAGATTCTTCCTCGGATTTCTCACTCTGTTCATCATTTTCAACCTTTTCATTTTCCTTATCAGATTCTATCGTAGCTATAGATATTTTTTTTTGGTGGAAGGAGGGCGGTACCTCCGATACATAGCTATAGTGTGAAGGCCATGAAATTTTGTTCTCCTTACCACTAGAGGCTTCACCCTAAGCACTTGAATATGACTCATCATCACTCAAAGTCACTGTTAATGCCTTACACATTTCTTTCAAATTCTTTTTCGATTTTGGACATTCATTTCTATAGTGACCAAAACCTAGACACTCATGACATCTAACAGACTTACTTTTCTTATTAGAGGTCATAGGATTATTCTTCTTACATTTATCTTTCGAGAATTTACTAGGGAGATCATTTTTCCGTTCTTGAGGCTTTTTCCTATTTATCATCACATTCTGGAATTTTTTTAAAAGAAATAAGCTATTTTGTCGTCCCTAAGGGTTTCAGCATCACTTGACTCACTCAACAGTGTTCATGGCTATGAATTTAAACTTTTTTGGTTGAGAAACGGTGAGTTCATTGGTTTGAGGAGATCCTACAAGTTCTTCTATCTTTACTACATCTAAGTCCTTACTTTTTCCAATTATGGTGACTTTAGATCTAAACCTTTCAGGTAGGGATCTAAGGACTTTTCCAACGATTTAAAACTCGAATTTACTATATCATTCAACTTCGCATAGAATTGATCGAACGATTCATCGTCCTTCATTCTAATTTCTTCAAACCTAGATGTTAACATCTACAGTTTAGAATTTTTAACAGTTTTAGTTCTCTCGTGTGTAGTTTCTAAGATGTCCCAAACTTCTTTAGCAGTCTCACACATTGAAACTCTCCTAAACTTTTCAACAGACATATCCTGGAATAGGGCATGCAGACCCTTACTGTTTCAGTTACACTCAGCTAATTGTCCAAAGTGAAATATTAGTGGGTGTAACTATACCGCAACACTGGTTGAAGGTGCAATCCACTCAATTTGAACACTAATCCAAATATACTCACATAATATTTTAAGAAAGACTCTTATTCGAGTTTTTCAATAAGCATAGTTGCCTCTGTCGAAAAATAGAGGCCCAAATAAGGACTGACTCATCTATAATTAATTAAGGGTTAGGAATCGAAATAAGTCTCTGATACCTATTGAAATAATGAGATTTGACCAAAACCACACCTATAGATTGGGGGGTGAATAGGTTTAAATGCAGTTAAAATTTTGCAATTAACCAGCAACAAGTTACTAATTAATTATCTCTAGATGATTAAGCATACAATTCAATTATCCTATGTTTGAATATTGCAGACTATGAAAATAATAAATAAAGTAGCAAATAACACATGATATGATCACGGAGAAACCCAACTGGGTAAAAACTCCGGGCACTTTGCCACTCAACAATCCACTATAAACGAATTAGAACTTACAGTCCATCAAACTCGACTACCACAGTACTTTTTGACCTCCGACAGCAATTTCCACAGCCCTCCTAGATTTTATGCTCCTGTACCAATTTCCAGCTGTATTTTTCAAAGTCCTCCTAGATTCTGCGATCATGCAGCAACTCCTGACTTTATTAATTCATCTATCTCTTGTAGACCAACAAAGAACTCCGTGTTCTTCACCGATTAGAACTCCAGTCACCTTTTCTTTATCTTCAAAATTTTGACAAATATGTAGGAAGCAACAATTTGGTATTTGAATTGTGGATTTGATGTTTTCATCACCAAGAATCAATTAAAGAACGAAGGTTGAAAGCTAATTCATGAAGAAAATGTGTTTACATAATGATCAACCTTCAAAAAAACGTTCAGATACTTTTTGGTATTTATATGTAGGTTAAAAAATGAATGAGCCAGACTAAAAGTCTTTAAAAAATGAATTAAAGATTTTTTGAATGATACGTCGCTCCATGGAAGGCTGGGTGATAGTCGAGTGACGGGCTGTCACTCGAGAGAAGGCAAGGCGATAGGCGAGCGACGGTGCTACTGTTTCTGACGCTCGAGCCAACTTATGGCGATAATCGAGCGAAAATTCCACGCTGTTTTTCCTTTTTTTCCATTCTTGAAGTCTAGACCTAATATAACACAACTTTCATTATATGTAACTAACTCCTTGATTTTTACAACATATAAATTTTAGTCCATTTTGTTCACAAACTTGCCAATTACATCAAATACTTAACAAATTTGATTGTAGAGGTTCTTGGTTTAGCCAACCACTTGTAGATTACAAATTGTGACTTGCAAACATCTTCATCATACCATGAAAGAATTCACATCATGCCGTAACTTAATTTTAGTTCATGAAATCTTACTAGTAAAAAAGGAATTCTGAAGATCTCCATGGTTGAATCCTCCGTCGTTTTCGAACATATCTACTCACATATAATTAGTTTAACCTAAACTTATCTAACATCTGGTACCACATCTCAACTCTATCTATAGATCTATCTAACAACGATTCATAGGGCAACTAGATCATGCAACCATCGAGTATATTTTAGAGCTAAAGGTACTATACCCCAAATAATTTTCCAATTCCAACTCAAGTATTTCAGAGCCCTCAAATATTTAATGGAACATACTTGAACTCCACACTGCATTCTTGTATTCACAATTGTGATTAAAATAATTGTTTAGCTGGTGTATACAAATCATAGTTGTCAGATCCGATCCGGACACTGACTCAAACAATGTAGCGGGTCAGTGGGTCTGTGGTTCAATCGGTGACCCAGTGATTGGACCGGCGGGTCAATGCTTGTTAAATATATTATTACCTGTTTATTGAATAATAAAATTTTGATATTTTCTATTACTAACTAAATTAACCTTATGTAATTTAGGTGACTGAAGATCAATTTTTATTTCAAAATTCAACAAATTATAAATCTCGTATAATGAAATATGGATTTGAAGCAATAAACAACCTCCAAGACAAATTTATGTGGCAAAGCCGAAAAAGAAAACAAGATATCTTTATATACTATATCTTTTTTTCCTCAAGCTTAACTTTTTGGTGGAGATGAAGAATGTGGTGTACTAATATCACCAACGAACTACACAGAGACACACAAATTATGTTTAAGTTCAAATTCACCAAAGGTGTATGACCATCCAATCACCACAGGTAATCGAGTCCCAAACCATGTCTGCAGCAAGGTGTTCACACTAGCAACAAAGAGCAAAGTCTGAATAACTTTTGCTTTCACCTCCTAGGAAAAAAGTGTGCAATTCATTTATTTGATGAATACCATATTAGCCAAGTCAGTATTAGAACGAATTTCATAGGATTTAGAAATTTAA
>CAIGRO010164225.1:0-14457 GCA_903798355.1 Fraxinus baroniana | reverse complement strand
TATTTGTACAAAATTTTTTACATAACCACGTGTCGAGGAGGTAAAAGATTATGTGAAGAAGTTGATACATATAGCACTATCCTTTATTTATTTGTGTGTTGGTTTTATTATGAGTTTAATGCATTAAATTACCTGATCAGTAATTTGATGATTACGTGAGTCTCTTATGAATAGAGAGGTGAATTTGAGATTTAGATCATATAATAAAATTCGGTAAATTAGTATAACGTGTAGAGATACATATACTACTTATTGCGGTCATAATTTGAATTTTTAGAACCGATGTTTCGTTTAACTAAAATTGATTCGCATAGAGATATGAAATTCAATTAGTTAAATAGGCTCAATGAGAACTCGAGATGGGTAAATTGAATACAATAGAAAAATTCAATCGAACACTACATTAGGTTATAAATCTTGAAAAACAAACAGCCGCAAAAAGGAGAAAAACACATAAGCAGTCGGCGAAAGCATGAAGAAAAGGAAAAAGAAAAGAAAAGAGAAATAGAAGTTCTTGAATTAAGAATAAATGTAATCAATAGATGAAATTGTTATACCCTAATATTTATCACGTATTTGTTTCTCTAATTATCCGTTTTTTGCAAATTTTTTTTACTTACTGTTAGTTTTAGGTAGTTAGTTCATAAAAGAAAAAATAATTTTCACGACTTTTACCATACTTTAATTGTTTACTTTCATCAAATAAGAGTTAGAAAAATCTAATTAAGACATAAAGTATGGTCTTCGTGGGAACGATAATCCGGACTCGAAAATTCACTATATTACTTGTTACGATATCGTACACTTGCGATATAAAAAACGCAACAGAAACTGTCCAAAAGGGCTTTACCTGCAGCATTTATAAAGGTTAGGGGTGGTGGCTGCACAAATTAAAGGTTTGGAGAAAGTCTACTAATGTTTCAAAGATTTGGGGCTTTTGCTGCAATTATTCATTTAATAAATATTAAGCCCCCGTTTGGTGCACATTATTTCCAAAAGAATGCTTGTTTTTTGTTGATGTGATAGAGAATATGTGGTTGAAAAAGAATGAAAAATTATTGATGTGATGTAAAATATTGTTTTACTAAAGAATGTGTGTTTGAAAATAAGTAGAAGAACGAGAATGAAAAAAGATGTGGCCCAAACATGGGCTAATTAGAATTTCACATTCAAAAATAAGTCCATGATTCACGTCCATGCATATTAATGAATATCCATCTAGTTTCACTTAATTGAAAAATAAATTACATTCATTTAATAAAAATAATTTAACATTCATTCTTACGTATTTAGTATTTGGTATTAATTCTAAATTAATTAATATTCACGTTAATTCATGTATCATATTTGCCATTCATCTTTATTTATGCATTAATTCTATTAGTCACGTTCAAGTATGCCTTTTACTATTTATGTGCATGTATAATAATTGATATTTATTTTCACGTTTTGCATTTCTTTCATATATGGCCCTTTTGAGTCATATTCTCATTTTCATTCTAATTCTTCTACTCATTTTTAACCACACATTCTTCAATAAAATAATATTTTTCATCACATCAATAACTTTTCTTTCTTTTACAACTACATATTTACTATCACATCACCAAAAAAATGCATTATTTTCATTTTAGCTTGTGTTAAAAGTTTTTAAAAGTCTCAATTGAATACACCGTCCTAAGTCCCTGTTTGGTACACGTTAAAAATTTCATTTTCATTCTTCTACTCATTTTCAGCCACACATTCTTCAATAAAATAATATTTTTCATCACATTAATAACTATTTTTTTCAATCACATATTTACTATCACATCACAAAACAATAAATTCTATCCTAAAAAATGTACTTCAAACGCCCCTTAAACTAAAAAGGCGTCAAATCGTAATTTCACATCGCATATAAAGCACTTTTAATGTGACTTTGAATTCTAACCACCTGTTATTTATAATTCTCAATTGGTAGGAGGGTTAAATACACTGGTGGCGACCCAACTTTAAACTTGGTGTCCACATGGCCACTCAACTTGATTTTGTTTTACCATGGCCATTCAATTTTATATTTAGTGTCACAATGTCCACCCAATTTGATTTTATTTCACCAATGTCATGCAATTTAATATAACGTTTCACTAGGCCACCTAATTTCATATAACATTTTATCATAGCCACTCAACTTCTTTATATATATATATATAATAAATTTTAAAAAATAAAAAATAAAAATTATTTTAAAAAGTAAATTAAAACAATAAAATAAAATAAAAACTTATTTTTTAAAAAAATAAATTAAAATAAAAACACATTTAAAAAAAAAGTTATTTTAAAAAAAATGTTCTTTAAGAAAATAAAATAAAATAAAACTTATTTTAAAATAAACCTTTTAAGTTTGTTTTTTTAAAATAAGTTTTTATTTAGATTTTTTTAAATTTCTTTTATATATATAATGCAAAGTTACTATTTTTACTCCTTTTAAATTTAATAAAAATGGTAAAAAGAAGTTGAATGATCATAATGAAATGTTATATGAAATTAAGTGATCATAGTGAAACGTTATATGAAATTGGATAGTTTTGGTGAAATAAAATTAAATTGGATAGTCATGATGATACTAAATATAAAATTGAATGGCCAAGATAAAACTAAATCAAGTTGGGTGGCCATGTGGACACCAAGTTTAAAGTTAGATGGCCACCAATGTATTTAACCCATTGGTGGGACAATAGAAAAATCTGTAGTGCCCCGCGAGTAAATATCCAAGTCTCCCCTTCCCAGGAAGCCTTTCCCTCGGTGCAACCTAGCGTACTGGCGAAAGATTTCTCGCGAGGCCAGTTATCGGTCCCTAATTAGACGGTAATTGCTGATATGCTACCTCCCTGTTAATTCTTGCTATTTTTTTTTAATACAGATTAACTATTTATTCAATAATCTTTCAAATAAGAGTCATTTGAATTTATAATTTGATTGTACAATCAGATAAAAAGAACGTATTTTTTCTTGAATTCTTGAATTAAGATGAATGCACTGCAGAGAAGTGGATCGGGTTCAATGGCGCAAAGCCCTAGATCTCCAACGTCACAAGCGCCGTATTTAACTGTATCAGTCAGTGATCCAGCTAAAATGGGCAATGGCGTCCAGGCTTATATCTCCTACAAAGTTATCACCAAGGTACTGTTTATCATTTTATGTGTCTCTGTGTGTTCGCGCATGCATGCACAGTTATCAATTTTCAGGATTGATTAATTGGGGGCTTGAATTTAATTGGGTTTTTAATTATATTTTTCTTTCTTTGGGCTGGAATATTTACTGGAACAGGTAATGGCCTTTGCTGTTGGTTTGAATAAATAGGACTGTTGTTGTAATTGCTGGACCTGTAAATGTTTTTACCTTGTATTTCAAGAGAGAGCACATGAGACGGGATTTATGTAGTCGTCGAAAGCAAACAAGATGACACGAACAAAAATAAAATTGCTTTTGCAATCATCCAAAACTAAATCAAGGGAAAGTCTAAGAGAGTCTCTTTTGGACTCTTCATGTTTCGGATGTTGGACAGTTGATAAACGATGGGCAAGATGATGCAGAGGTTTTTGTGTATTTTAACCAAGGTGTTAATACATAAGTCTTGTTTACACTTCAAAATCAACCTGATTTCCTAGGTTGAAATTCATTCTTTATCTTGCTGAAAAGGTCCGAGTATCGAGTATATCTGAGTTTCCATATTCACTAAACTTCTGAGTAGGTTAACTTGTTGTGAATTTCTACTTTCTGAACACAATCGTTTCGTATTATACCAGCTAATTAAAGGTGTGAAGTAGACTTGTCTTTCTGTGGTTGATATAAGTACGGTCATGAAGAAGGATACAAGTAGGATCAGTAATGAGACATTTGCCAATTAAAGGTGTCATACTTGTTATTCTTGAATTTGGGGGATGGACTTTGGTTGAAATGTAATAGATGAAATTTTATAATTAGCGGCCTTAGATTTTATTTGTGCCACCCATCATCATTCTTAAATCTCATTTCTAGACATTGAGATTTCATGACAAGGTTATCTAGAGTTGCTTGAAAACTAAGATTTGGTGCTATATTTACAGACAGTTTTGTGAGAGTTGGAATATTTGAAACATTTCATGGCAAAGGTCATCTAGTGTGATTTGGTGCCATATTTACAGGCAGTTTTGTGAGCCGAGAGTTGAGAGTTTTGATGATTGACGGTATGGGATCACTTTAACTTTGGTCAACAAGATAAGTGATGTACTTTTTAATCTTATTAATAGTAATTGCAATAATTTCTCAAATATATTGGCTAGGTAGGATTACAGATGAATTTAGCCAGTAGCTCAGTCAGGCCAGCTTTGAGCCATTTTATGGCTCGTCAAGCTGAGTTGGAGCGCAATTTTGTCGAGCTCAATTTGTCAAATGTCAGTTTACCTAGGCTGTAAATGAACAAAGCCATCGTAAATAGCTTCGTGTTAGGTTCGGTTAGGCTGTAGTTGTGCCTGTATTTCTTCTCTTATTTAGTGAACCAACTGATCGTCAATGTATAATAAACACCCAATTTTTGTTCCATCGGGTATCTTAGATAATAGTTTCTTCATAAATTTTACGCACCACCACGTTTGGCTTAATAATGTTGACAGATTGAGGTTTTCTATTTCAAACTTGACTACAACCTTAATTTAAGTGTTGTTGAGACAAATTTAAGACGTATATTTGAACAATTCATGCTATTTTGTTTTAGTTCTTTCAGTTGTGTCTGTTACATCGGAAATTGAAGATTGCCACTCTGTAAAGTTGACATTACTCTTTTTTAGTAATGATAGGCTCTTTTTTTCATGCTGACGCATTCATAGACTTTTATCACATCATCCTGAGATGGAAGGAACCTGTCAACATATAATGGTGGGTAAAAATGGTTTTCATAAATTATCTAGTATTTGTCTAATGATCTTGCACTCTTTACACAATAGGATAAGATAATGGAGGCTGAACAACTGGTACTGTGCAACCATAAACGTGAAGGATGACTTGAGGTGTAAAGTTTAGCATCCTTCACTGTTTAGCATCCTTCAGGTGATAAGGCTAATTCTTGTGAAAATAATAATAGTTCTTAATGAAATTAATAGAAAAATGGAAAATGATTCATAATATCATTTCGTGATGATTTTGAATGGAAGTATTTTTTTAGGAAGAAATTAGAACCACTATATAATATTATATAGTGTTTTTAGGCCATCCTTGATCTTTGAATGTGAACTCAAGCTACTTAAAAATGTAGTATAAAGTAAATAGATGAATAAAAGAACAATTACACAAGTATCTCATTGTTTAGCCTAAGATGATCGGACTTGCGAGAAGACCAATTTATGTGGAAAATGGTTATCTGAAAAATTTGTGGCCAAGTAAAAATTTTGAAATCTTGTTAACAGGTGTAATCAAATTTCCTTGATTTCTCTTCAATGTACATATTTTCTGAGTATTATAGTATTTGCAAATGTTATTTTCTGAAAATTTGCATATTCTTAGTTTCTGGAAAGGTCTATCTGTGATCAGTATAGACCATAAAAATTAAAAATTACACAACAGAATCTGTGAAACTAAGCATTCCACCATTTATCTTCTGGATGATTTTATATAATTTTTCATCATTTATGAAAATGACTTGTACATTGCAGAATCTTTAATCATTTACAATAAAATGGCATGTGCCATGCAACCTAATATCAAGTTCATATCTTTGGACTTATATTGACAAATTTTTGGAACTTATTTTGGCAGACAAATTTTCCCGAATATCAGGGGCCTGAGAAAATTGTTATTCGACGATATAGTGATTTTGTTTGGTTACGTGATCGCCTTTTTGAAAAGTACAAGGGTATCTTCATCCCCCCTCTTCCAGAGAAGAGCACTGTAGGTAATAATAAAAGTTCTCCCTATTCACCTCAGCAATTGAAGAGCTGTTTATTTTAGGTATTTAATAATCTCTTTTTCTTAATAAAAGAAGGAAGGGATCCAGTTATATAGACAATCTAATCGTTGTTTCACATATTTGAGGTTCTTTAATGCCATTTATTTTGTATCCATGTGGTCAAACACGCTAGCTCATTTTTGATACCCCACTATATAGAATTCAAATATGGCTAATAACTTCCTGTTCATGGAATCACACATATTCATTATTATTTTCCATGTTTGGATGCATTTGTTAATTTTTTTTGTGAGTGCATGCAATTTTTTAAAACAGCTATCCGTGGTGTGAAGCTGATTTGAGGTGGAAGACAATGCATAATTTGGATGCTTTTTGAAACTATGAGTTGTCTAACATTCAATTTCTTGTACAGAGAAGTTCAGATTTAGTGCTGAATTCATTGAAATGAGGCGTCAAGCGTTGGATGTATTTGTCAACCGCATAGCCTCACATCATGAGCTACAGCAGAGTGAGGACTTGAGAACCTTTTTACTGGAAGATGAACAGGTAGCATATCTCTTTTTGATGGCTTAATTTATCAGCTGCACACTTTTGAATAGGAATGAACAGTTTGATCATATAACATACGGTGGAAATTTATTTTTTTCCCATTTTTGAGCTGAGAAATATCGATTTAAATGTTTAACTTGGAAGTGGTATTACTCAGAGGTGAAGCATATTATCTAGACTATAGACGATGGTCATACGTGGCTTGAGTATTGAGGGACATAACACACTTGATGTGCCAGTAAGGGGAAATTACGTGTTCGATGAAATTAGGGTTTCTATCAAAGCTGAGTTGGTGGACATTTTACTGGTTCAAAAATTGTTTAACAGAATGCTACTTCTGGACAAAATAAGTCTCTCCTTGTATGCAAAGCAGAAAGTGACACTATAATGTGGATTTATATTTAGCTATTGTTAATAGTGACATTTATCTTAAACAGCCTGAATAATATGTTACAACCTTTGTATCATAGAATAGGAAGATTTGAATTACTTCCCAGCTTTTGCTGGTGTGTTCCTGTTACCATTGATGCACAACTGTATTGACAGCTGAAAATATGTTTTCCTTCTCTTTGTCTGGATTTGTTTGTTTTATTACTATGTACTTATCTGATTGCTTATTATTTATTTATTTTTCCTGATTTACAGACGATGGAAAGAGAAAGGTCTCAGGAAACTGGTATTTTCAAGAAGAAGCCAGCAGATTTTATGCAAATATTTAAG
The DNA here is from genome assembly GCA_903798355.1 of Fraxinus baroniana. Classification (NCBI taxonomy): domain Eukaryota; kingdom Viridiplantae; phylum Streptophyta; class Magnoliopsida; order Lamiales; family Oleaceae; genus Fraxinus; species Fraxinus baroniana. Next base: position 7,262 of record CAIGRO010164225.1, on the reverse strand, counting down.
GTGACTCGTCACTTGGCTAAGAAAGTTATATAATCGGAAATAGTGAATGTTATAACTTATAGTTAGCAAAACCAGGGGAAATAAATGTTAGTTTGAGGTTTAGTGGTAACTATCTCTGCCAACAGATAGAGTAATTAAGCCAATCAAGAAGCCAATTGCACAAATGCCTTGAAAACTATAATAGTCACCTTGTTCTTACTCTGACCAAAGGGATGATTTTGCATATTACCAATTCGAAAGTGTGATTTTGAAGAGATACTAGTCAACATCTTGATATTTATTTATAAATATGTGCAAAAGAACACCATCTACACTTTGAGATGAAGTTAAATCTTTTTCTCGTTAAGAAATGTGAACTATATCCCACTGTTTGGACCCTTACGGTTGAGATTACAGAACCAATAATCCTTGTAGATTGCTACCTTGACCTGGTTGGTCAAACTCGGCCTGACTCGACTGACGATAAATTTCATAGTCTGTTTTATATTGAGCTTTGTAATCATTTTCTTTAGCAAGTTCACAGTCATGCCTATTGGACAAATACCCTTTAAAAAAGGATATGTTTGGAAGTCATCTGTCTTATTTTGCTTTAATTTTGGCAGGATGTACAATCTAAAGTGAGTGATGTTGTTCTGGGAAAGGAAAAACCAGTTGAAGAATCAAATCCGGAGTACGAGAAACAAAAGAATTATATTTTTCAGCTTGAAGATCACTTAGCTGAAGCTCAGAAGCATGCATACCGCCTTGTGAAGAGACACAGAGGTATTTCTAACTTTGGATACTAATTATCCATATGCCTTAGATTTGAATTAATAATTCCTTTAATCATATCACATTTTTTGTTCACTGTCATCATTTTTGTTTGGGTTCCCCCTTCATATATCTATATGCTCGAACAACTTAGTCTCTCATACCAGGCTTTGTACATGTAATGCAGAGTTAGGTCAATCTTTATCAGACTTTGGTAAGGCAGTCAAACTCCTTGGAACCTGTGAAGGAAATTCTCTTGGAAAGGCATTTTCTGAGCTTGGGGCTAAATCGGAGTTGCTGTCAATTAAGCTGCAGAGAGAGGTAAATTATGCATTTAAGATTAGCTATTTCTTAATCATCCATTTTAGTTCAGCATTTTAAAGTTTTCCTATGCCAATGAGTCGTGTAATTATATGTGTACTCTGTCGTGCTATTAGGCTCACCACCTTTTGATGAGATTTGAAGAACCTTTGAAAGATTATATTCGTGCTGTGCAGTCTATTAAGGTGAGTTTTATGGCTCATTTGACGAGAAAATAAATGTGTTGTCATCATTCACAGAATCCGATAGATTTCTCGTATGAGAATTTATGGTGTTAAGTAATTAATATTGATTTAAAACAAGTACTGGAAATGAGTATTCAATGGAAATAAGAAAATTAAAGATGATTGGATTGCTGAAAAAGTAACGACGATATATTATCAATATCATCTCATGTGTTCAAATATTATCCTTCACTCTTTTTTTTTTAAAGCTGATGGCTATTCTCTTGTTTCCAAGATAGGCAACAATAGCAGAGAGAGCAAATGCTTTCAGGCACCACTGTGAACTGGCTGAAACAATCAAATTTAAGGAAATAGATCTGTATGGTTCTTACTCTTTGCTCCTCTTGATTATTATGGTCGTGATCATGATCTGACAACAACTCCCTTCAGTTTGATTCGCTTGTGTTTGTAATGTAGCTCCATTTGTTTGGTTTTGGATAACATTTATAACTAGCAACATTTCTTATCTTTTTGCCCTTCAGTGGTGTGTGCTATTCTCACATTTACTCATTTTTTTGGAAATCAACAGTACGAATTTGGGAAAGTTGCATTATATTTTATACATGAGCAATGTTTCCAACGATTAATATACCCATGTTGCAGGAACTTCAAATACATTTTCCTATAAATTACCAAAAGAGAGCAGTTGGCGATTCACGTTTCACATCAGGAATTGACATTTGTTGAACCTATTGATACACCCTAAATTTAGACCTTGTTCGGTAGGGGATTAAAAACAGATTTTTAGTAGATTTTGATAAAAGCGGATGAAATGTGTGGTTGAAAAGTTGTGGGACCCAAAAATATGTGGTTGAAATTAATTGTTGACTTTGACTTGGATCTAAATTTGTATTTTAATCCATACCAAATAGGGGCTTAATATAGTCGAGCAGTTGTACAGGTTTTGATGACTTTCCATTTTACTGTCATTAGGCAAAAATGCTGAAGCATGTCTAAAACAATCACGTGTGAGGATTTATTCTTTGAAATTCTCTATTTTGTAAAGTCAAAACTATGAAGAAATAAATTCAGTTGTTCTTGCTTTTAGTATTAATTAAAGATCTTATAGTTGAATTTCATTTGGCAGTTTACACCTCGTTTTATGTTTATGTATTTGTTCACAGAAACAAGCTCAGATTGACACGATCAGAGAAGTTGGCAGATGCTGAGCGCGAATATGAGCAGGTTAGACGGTTTTACATTGGCATTTTCTTCAACTTTCTGGAATCTTCATGTCCGGCTGATATTGATTGTCTGATACAGCTAAAAGCTGATGGCAAGGAGTCGAAACGAAAATTTGAGACAATTGTTAAGTTAATGAATGAAGAGATTGCCCGATTTCAAGATCAAAAAACTATTGATATGGGTGTCGCATTTCATGAATTTGCCAAGGGTCAAGCACACCTAGCAAAAAGTATAGCTGAAGCGTGGCGAAGCCTTCTTCCCAAGCTTGAAGCTTGCTCCTCCTCATTAGAGACTCCGGATGCATAACAGAATGAGGCTTGTCAAAGAAGAGCACATGGATGTCTTATGACTTGCGACATGATTACCAACTCGCATAGTTGGTTCTGCTGCTCCAAGTTGTGTGAATTGTGGCAGATTTCCGAGTTAAAAAATGATGTACGGACCGAAAGCAAAGTGTAAAAAGCTAAAGTGAATCTTCTGGCATGTTAAGATCTGATTAGTTAATTATACTTTTTCTTTAATTCATTTTTGCTTAGTTTCTGACAACACTCGACTCATTAAGTGGTGAACTTGTAATGTTGTTTGAGTAGCTTACTAATTTTACAATAAAATGTTTTGATTTTGTAAAAGGTAAAAATAATATGATGGCACAGGCACCATTGTTTATTGAAGGGTGTATACAAGCAAGGTTTGCAGTGTGCCTTGTAAGAACCTTGTCGAAACTCTTTCTAATGCTTTTTGCATTTGGGTGAAGGATGATGCACTTTGAAAGATAGAAACAAATAAATTTTGTACACTACTAAAATGTGGGCATTTTAACATCTGTGCAGTCCTTTTGAATACGGTGTGTGCACCGTTCGAGGCGATTCCTTAGCCATACTGAAAAAGAAGAATTAACTTATTTGGACCGTTGATTTAAAAAATAATTTTTAAATGGATGAATGTGATGTTGTGAAGGATTAAAAAAATTAATTTTTTTAAAAAAACTTTTTAATCATACATTCTTCAAAAAATTACTATTATAAAATCTCTCTCTCTCAAAGGAGCTTAAACAAACCCCAAGTCTTAGACTTCCAAATTAATTTAGGTTATTAATTTGTAAAATATTTACTTTAAAAAAATTATTTCGTGTATATTTGCTAATGCAACTACATTCTTATAAATAGTTAGAAAATCCTCTTTTAGTCTTATATATTATAAATCGTATGAGGTTGATATACATCTCCAAATGACACGATGATACGTCTCGAATTAAAAATTAAATACAAGGAATATGAGAAGACCGTTAAGAAAAATTTAATTGCTTGTTTAATTTTGATTCTTTGAGAAGTAATTTTTGGTGAATGTATGATTAAAAAGTAGAGAAAAATTATAAGGAAACATGAAAAATAATTTTTTATTTTAAAAAAAAAATTGTATGATTGAAAATGAGTTTGAAAGAGAAGTGATTATCTAATAATCAAAATCAAACAAGGGCTAAATTTATGAAACTTGAAATTGTGAAAGTTTGTTTTAAACTTCATCTACCCCAATTATGCCTAGTCATTTCTTTCCAAAATGAAATATTTTTCTCCATTTAACAATACTCAAATCAAGGAATCCCTCGATCACACTATTTGCCCTTGTCAAATGGACAATGCTAACTTTTTAAAGTCCCAACACAAGGAACCATCAAATGTTCCAACGTGTTCTGCTAGTTAATTTTTTTTTTGATACTTGTAATAATTAATAGATTATAGAAATAATATTCACATATTTCATGCGAGACTAATTCTTTTCATTTTTCATCTTATGAAAAACCTTTTTCGCTTCGCTTAACCTTATCCCTCTTTAGGACGATTTTAGTAATAGGTTCTATAGGAACTAGACTATCTTATCTGGTCAAATACCTAGCAACAAATCTCCTATGTTCTTTTCTTTATGATATTTTCGAACAAGTTCCTGGATAACAAACCTAAATGTTTTTAAATTATGCATATAGAATGTAGTCGGTTTCATGACATTTTATTAAACATCGTAGGTAATTAATTATTTAAATATTAATTTAGTGATATTAAACCTTTGTTTGATAATTATTATGTCAAAACTTTTTATTTTATATACTCATTTTCAGCCACACATTCAAACAATAAAATTTTCTGCATGTAAACTCAAAATTTTTTCAACCACACATTACAAAAAAACACTATTCAAAACAAAATTTTTGTCAAATAATGACCATCAAATAGGGCTCAATAAAAATTCATATAAATTTGGGATGCATTGTAATCTTTAACAAATAACAAAAAATAAAGTACCATAAAATAACACAGTGTGATGTACAGCTTAGTCATGTGCAGATATATATATTATTTTTACCTTCATTGTCCAACTTGACAGTTTGGCCGAGTGGTCTAAGGCGCCAGATTTAGGCTCTGGTCCGAAAGGGCGTGGGTTCAAATCCCACAGCTGTCATTTTTTTTCATAAGAGTCAGATTTATTTGATTTGATTTTATAAATTATGGGGTAAAGTGATAATTTTCAGATATTTGGGATCGTATTGTAATTCCTTGATTCTTTTTCGTCTTCTATTTTTTTGGGCGACGTATCCGCAATTTGAAGAAAATGAAGGGGCATTTAAGGTAAATCAAACCCTCTTCTGGTCCAAAACCCTAACTAGATATATTTCGAGGCGCAAACGCCGTCACTTCCATTTAGTGGCGGACCCAGCACCTGGCCAGGGGGGTCGGCCGCCCGTGTTGGGATCCGCCGGAAGTTTTTTTGGGAAGGTGATTGGCTACCGCGCTGGTTGAGTAATCAGCATCTTCTTCGGCAGCTAACTGGTTTCTATCTTTTCTTTTCTATTTTTATTTTTATAACTTAAAGTTTGGGCCTTTGTTGCCAACCCAACGGCCCCAGCCCAGCCCAGATTTGTTATTTGGTCTCATTTCCTCAACCCTCATCTGTCATCACTCTTCAGCCTTCAAGAATCACGAACTCAAGAGACGACTTTGCTAGTTGCTACGCCTCTGGCCTGCCTTTGCCGTGCCATCGTCGCTGCCGAGTTCCGCCATCACCGACCGCCATCTTCTTCCCGACTTCCGTTCTTCGCCGTGGCCCGTGAGTGAGGCTCTTCACCACACACCCGTAACACGTGAGTTTTTTCTTTGTTCTGCCCGTCTTTTTTTTTTTGGTGTTATTATCTGCTTATGAGTACTGAAATCATGATTTTGTGATAGTTTTTAGTTTATTTGAAATATGGTTTATGAATTGGAATTGAGGGAAATTGGAATTGGAATTAGGGTTGGAATTTGGAATTTGAATTGGAATTGATTTTGGAATTGGATTTATGAAGTACATTTATATATATATATATATATATATATTATAATTTTTACGTTTTAGTGTGTGTATATATATATTGAACAATTTTTAATATTATATAATTAAATATTAATAAACGACCTCACTTTTAAGATGGTTGATTGTAGACGTTGATTGGTCAAAGTCCGTCCAGTCAACGTCCGCCCGGGCTGGACTTGGATGCTAGGTCTGCCACTGCTTCCATTACCAGGGTTTTTGAAGCTTCAGAAGCAACTAATTACTCAATTGCCATAAACCGTAAGCCATGGTGAGATCCTTAAACTCCGCCTTTCTAGTACAGAAATATCATGTGTATGTTGTATCTATGCCTTTTATGTTATGTTCCTTAGCTACATTTATATTATAGGTGGAGAGTCTTCTGATTATGTATAAATCCAAACATTTTTCTGGTGTTTAATCTTTTAGGATGCGAAAAAATAAGCATCAAATAATAGTTGTGGAAGTTTATTTGATTTTGCATTTATTCCAGTTTCTGTAAATTTGTTTGATGTTGATTTGATTCTTTGGAGAAATATTTATTATTGGTAGGGAGCCCATTCTGGTTGATCCAATTATTTTATGAGTTACACTATTGAGCTCATAAAGATAAAGAGGCTTCACGGGGAAATTCCTTTTCATAGACTCTTGCCAGGACATAAATTTTGCGCGATTATTTCTCTTAATTTGTGGGAGTCTTGAATTTTTTTTATGAGAATTATGTGGTATTTACCAATGTTTTGAAAACCGACCCGGACATTGACCCGGAAAAGAGAAAGGGTCGAGGGTCAAACGGTCGAACCGGGGTCGAACCGTATCGAACCGGGAATAATATAATTAAATAAAAAATTCATATATTAATATCAATGTTATCAAAACCGGACCGGACCGGCCGGTCCGACCGGAAAATCCGGGAACCGGAGTGATGACCGGTCTAGTTTATGCCTAAAACCCGCAAGTTTAAAACCCGACTGGAAACCCTTAAAACAGGGAGGTTCTACTAAAACCGGCGACCCGGTAGCAGTTTTTCCGAGTTTTCCGGTTGGCTTTGTGAGAAAAAAAAATAGAAATTTAAAGTAATTTTCGTCCAAGAAATTGATTCAGCATTTAGTACCCAAAATTTTCAAGTTAAGAAGAAATATTTTCTGATTAGTTGCATCCGACTTCTCCCATTCATCTTAGATTCACAGATTTAGCATATGGTATCCAAAAAGAAAAGTGAAAAATGGATGAAGCAAGAACCTGCAGAGCTCCCGCCACCATCTTTTGTCTCGTCTCCACTCGGGAAGAAGGATATCATTACAGTGGTTGTTTAGTTTGTAGGGTTGATTGTATTTCATTTGGGCCCATAGTCCATTTAGTTTGTATATTGGCCCATTTAATGCTAAATCTGGTTCAATTTCTCGGTTTATTCACAATCACAACCATTAGGAATCCTACAAA
>CAIGRO010164188.1:0-13361 GCA_903798355.1 Fraxinus baroniana | reverse complement strand
TATCCAACATCGATTTTACATCATAACTCGAATTTATTGAGTATCAAAAAACCCAACAGTGCTCCTATGCACACGTTCGTTGCCTAAATCAATAAGAATTGAAATGTCATTAAGACCACTAAAATCGTGATCTAATAGTGGAGTAGAAGCGGGAGTGAGAGGGGGGAGCACTTTCTGGTGTGTTTTGGAAGCAAACATTTCTTCAAACTCATCAGTCTCCAAAAAACCAATTACCAATGTGATCTATTTGAATTGAAAAAAAAATGAAACTAGAAAAAGCAGGTAAAATGTAGATAAAATGTAGTAGATTGAATTGCACGGTAAAAGAATTAATTTGTAGAAAGTAGATTGAATTGTAAATACTAATTGTATAAAAATTGAAGTATTATAATTGAACGAGAAATTTAGGGGTTGTCTAGGATAGAATATAATTGGAGTAAAACTGATTTTTTTGACCGTTGAAGTCCAGCAACGATAAGAATTCAAAGATTTTGGCTGAGACTTTTGTGAGAAACGGTCAAAAATAACGGTGCAAAAATCAATTGTGTGAGGAAGTAAAATCCCTCCCAGACAGGAATTTAGAATGTGCGGAGAATTATGGTGTAGAAAAAAATGAAGTAGGGATGGATATTTATAAGAATAGAATTCTTAAAATAGAAAAATAAATATCTGACCTTTGGCCAACGATTAAAATCATTCAAAAAATTGACTGAGGGCAACGACCAACGATCACATTTTTTATGTTACCGTTTAGTCGCATACAAATGAATCCACGAGTCACAAACATGAACACGAACGATCGTCAATTAATCTATGGACTACGCCTAGACGAGTTGATTGATCCTATGAGTTGCTCAATCCATTTGTCATCTCTTAGTACGAAATATGTTAATTATGAATTTATGATTGGAATTATTTTAATACAACATATATGACAATCCAAAACATAGGAAAGGAGCAGTGAAACTTCCCACTTCCAACCATTCATATCCTAAAATAGAATTGACCGCCAAATTGGGATTCAAAAAATTCAAAATCTTTTAAATTCCACAGTCAAAACCCTTTCCAGTTCGTCCAATTCTCACCCCGGCAAACCAACATCAGATGGAACACAACGGTAAATAACATACGATTTGTACAGTTCCACCGGAAAATTATGGAGAAAAAGCTCCGATCATCACTCCAAAGCTCCGGCGAAGAATTCCTCTCAGCGGCCGCGAAATTACCTTTCAAATCTTCAAAACCCATTNTCACCCCGGCAAACCAACATCAGATGGAACACAACGGTAAATAACATACGATTTGTACAGTTCCACCGGAAAATTATGGAGAAAAAGCTCCGATCATCACTCCAAAGCTCCGGCGAAGAATTCCTCTCAGCGGCCGCGAAATTACCTTTCAAATCTTCAAAACCCATTCTCAAAACCCTAATTAATTCACAAATTAGTCACTCTAATGGCATTTCCACTCTCCCTGTTGCACTCCACAACTCCATTTCACAAACAATTTCTCTTTTTAAAAACCCCTCTAATTCCGATTTCACAGTTTCCCCAAAAACCCCCCCTGCAAAGCGCCGAAGATCCCTTAGACTTAAGACAAAGGACGACGATGTTGTGGTTTCACCCATTGAAGACCGTGAAAATTTGCGACGAAATGCTGTTGAAATTCTCCAAATTTATGCGTACATTTTGCACCTTTGTGTGTTTCATCCGAAAAATTTATTTTCTGCTTCTGATTTATTGGCTGCGGCACAGGAGTTGCATGATAATTTGATTTTGTTTGAATCAGATCCGGCTTTGCTGTCGGAAATTGCGAGTTTATGTGAACAATGGTGGAAGGGAGATTTACTGGGGAAGGAAAATCTGATTTCTCAATCGTTGCCCGTTATTTTAACAAAGTCGTTGACTTTGAAGAAGAAGGTGGATGTTCACAGAGTTTATACGGTCCGGGAGGCATTCACGTTGTTTGATTTTGACGATGAGAGCATTGAGGACTTGAAAAATTTGTTGATTCGCTGCGTAATCTCACCGTTGTACATGAAAACGGAGGATGGGAAGAAATTTATAGCGTTTTTGTTTGGTCTGAGTGGGCAGCTAGCTAAGGATGTGTTTGCTATGATGAAGTCACAGATTCCATTTGGGCGTAAATCAATGCTTGAGGGGTATGGGGAGATTATATTTAGAGCATGGAAGGCAGAAGGTGAATGCAAGGATGAGATTGAGAATGTATTTCTACAGGAGTTGGTTGAGGGTGCCGTACATGCAAGGTCAGAGGCATTTTCTGCATCTATTAGGAAAGTTTTGGGGGGGTTTGTTAATCAGCGGACTGTAGAGGGCGTTGATAAACTGATCTTTCATCTCGCTGAGCCAGTGATATTTCGGTCACTTCAGGTACTGTCTTCTGGTTCATATTTTTAGTTGAATTAGAATGTAGTTCATGACAATCCATTCTTCTCTACCTTTGATAAATTTTTAGTACATCATTATGCTGAAAACTTTTATCTAGATTAGGAAGCATCATGCATTTAAGGGATTAAATATGAAATGACTATTAGGTTTTACATATTAGAATCAGAAAACCAAGGATGGTGGCAGTGATGGTGTTTCTGGAGATTATCGAACTGCGGTTCCTATTCTTGATAGAATATGAATCAGAAAAGCAAAAAGAAGTTTATACCAGGCGATTTGAAGATAATATTTCTTGGTAAATTGTCTTTTTGTTGTGTAAAAGCCTAATATGCTGTTGGACAGAAAAATGCATAGCATAGAAGTTAACTAGGGGCTCCTTTATTAGTTGGTACTGAGAAAATAAATGATGGAATAATATTGACATCCCCACGCATGTCTGTGTAGTAACACATCTAATCAGTCGTGGATCATGATTCTTGCATTGTGTGGTTCATGTGTAATCAGTAATCACGATTGAATTGAGCATGTCCATGATTGTGAATTCTTGGAAAATGCAAGACACTTTCATCTAGTGGCTAAAATTCTGTCAACTCAAATTTCCAATTTGGCCTTTGGCTTGTGTACCTTTTCATTTGCATATATTTAGACATGACAGCACTCTGAATACAAAATAAACGGAACATTGCATAATAGCGGCATGTCAGGGGTGTGTCCTATAGTCACATAGTTGGAGCAGTAAACAAAATTCTAGTTCACATTTTCTTAGATTGTGCTAAAAAATGCTTCCTTTTTCCACCTGCTTTAACTCTTTATTTACTAAGTTATCATTATTTTTGTATTTCTATTTGATAGCATAATTGGCAGATGAATTGGAATGCAGTTTTTGGATTCCTTAATTAATGTAAAATGCTGTTTTCTTTTGTTGATTTTCTGCATGCACTGCATTTTGTTGCAGCTCTATTTCCCAGAAGTGCATAGAAGAATACACACTTCATACCTCTGAGTAGCATCTTTTCTTTTTTACTCAAAATTTGTAATTTTATTCTTTGGCAGGTTGCAAACTCAAATGTTCGTCAAAATGCGTTGTACTTGCTTCTAGACATGTTTCCTCTGGAAGATCCTGATGCAACAAAGGAAGATAAAGATATACTACTCGAAAAGCAATTCTTTCTTCTGGAGAAACTACTAATGGATGAATGCCCAGATGTAAGAGTTGTAGCGGTAGAAGGCTGTTGTCGTATTCTTCATTTGTTCTGGGAAGTTATTCCCTCACCAACCATTACAAAGATGATTACCAAGATTTTTGATCATATGACTTGCGATTCTTGCACCGACGTCAGATCCTCCACAGTGAATGGAATTATATATTTGCTTGGGAACCCTCAATCTCATGAGGTCCTTAAAGTGCTTCTACCTAGATTGGGGCATTTGATCTTGGACTCTGCATCAAATATACGCGCGTCTATAACTGATCTCCTTCTTCTCTTAAAGGATTTTCGAAATTTTCAATTTCACAAGGTACAGATTAAATCTGCAAATTGAACTGTTTAACTTTTCTCCCCATTCATGATATTTCTCTTCCTACTACTAGTTGATTTGTTTGCCCTCAGGTTGTGCATTTAGATGCATTGTTGTCAATGCTTGCCAATGATCAACCACTTGTTGCTCGAAAAATCACCAAACTTCTTATTCCATCATATTTCCCCTCCAAAGTAACCGAAGAAGAAGCATGTAAACGCTTTGTCACTCTAATTAAAAGGTCTCCCGCTGCAGGAGCAAGATTTTGTGAGTTTGCATTATCAGAAGGAGCATCTCCCAGGTCCCTTATGAAACTTCTTAAAATTCTTATCAGTTTAACTCTGTCATCGGTCAAATTAAGTGATGAACATATTGAGGGTTTACTTGATGGAGCCTCCCACATTTGTGACACTCTTATAAAAGATGTATCTTTCCGGACAGCTCTAAAGGAGGAATTATCCAGTGAAAAATTGAGGAATTTGTTTTCCATTGCTACTACGACAAGTGCTCAATCTTCTGTCTGCAACATTATCTCAACCATTTCTCCAGATGCTGTAGATGGCCTTTTCGAAGAATGCATGGGCCTGATCACAAAATGTAGTTCTATGAGTAGCATGGAAAGGCAAGCTGAAATGAGGTCTGCCCACAAAATGATGCTCGTTTTTGATTGGTTTGATGATATGTTTGAAGCTGTCGTAGGATTGCTGCAAAAAGCTGCCTGTGGTTGCCATGTAAATTTTGGTATAGAACTAGGAAAACAAGACGTTCACTCAGCAAAACGGCCAAAGTCTAAATTCTCCATTAGGAAAACATCAAAATCAAGACAAACTAGCAGGAAAAATTCATCTAACACAGTCAAACATAGATTTGACGAGGATTATGCAATTGCATCGGGAATAGCCTGGCAAATAAAGGACTTACTTCTATCTGAAACTACAAGGAAAGCCATTTTAGGTTCTGAATTTTTAGAAAGTGCATACTTAGCCTTGAAGGTCATTTCTGAGGCTAGCATAGTGCATGCCATGGAGTTTGATTATATGAATGCCTCTTCAGTTTCAGCGTACACAGCTCTGACTCTGCACATGTCTCTTGAGAATATCAACATAAATGGAAGCGAGGGTCTTGATTCTAATAATCCGATTTGTCCCGATTCTGTGGGCTCATCTCTACAGGCAAGTAATACTTTCATTTAGTCTTCTTTCCAGCAAATTTCTTGAAGATGTGTTAAAATGACTTAATAACGTTTCCTTACATTAATTCATTTGTTTTATATGTTGCCGTGTTCCACAGTTGCATCTCTTCAGGCATTTAGTGTTTTCAGCAAAAATATTGATGATATTGTGCAACATAAATGAACTTCACATTTTTACACCCTCATGTTGCTTCATATATTCTATCTATTTGCTTATTTGCTCATCTCAAACACAGAACACAAAATTTAAACTTGAGGTATTTTCTTACATAAATGCTATCCATACAAACTGGGATGATCGTCATGTGAGGTAGCATTAAATGAGAAGTCCAATAAAGTGGGTCTCATATTCACACGTTTAATTGACTTTATCATTTCACCTAACTTCATGTGCCACATCAGAGACAATCCCCAATTTGTATATATAGCATTATTCTTTTCTTTACCAATGAAATGCATTGTGAAAATGAGACATACCATTTTAAATAAAGTTTCAATTCTATGTTTTAGTGTCATCTCTTCAACTCATTCTCGTACATGATTTTCTAATAGATGCATCACAACTAAATATTTAGATAACAAATAGCACCATGGATGAAACTTCTTGGGAGCGCAAGGCAACTTTTGATTTGACTCGCTAGTTTAGTTGAGTGAAACGTTATCACAATGACAAGCCAAATCTAATTCCCCAATAAATTTGGGTCGACTGCATCATTCCTTCTTCGCCAATTTGTTATGTTCATTGCTAGATCTGTAGGGATATCTAAAACAACTAGATCATTAGCAACTACCACAAACCAAGTTAATTTCGGTCTACCCCTGCCTCTCCAAAATTGCTTTACCGAAATCACATCTCTTATGAATGGGGGATTCTTTAGGTCGACACTAAACATGCTGTGACCTGACTACTCAAGTCTCCTTCCCTAAATTTATCTTCAATCAATGCCCCCTCCACTTGTTGGATATATTCTAATCTTATGCATCTTGGTACTATGTTAATGAATACTTCTGATCTCTTCCTAATGTGAAGTGCTTTCATGGTGATGATAGGATGTAAAATTGTCAATTAAGAGTTCAAAGGATCGATAATAATTTGATCAAGACTTTTGTTGAGAAAGAGGTGCATAATTCTCCACATACTTAACCTTCAAGATTTCCAAATCAGCGACAATTTATTTAAAGATAGTAAGGGGATTTTCTAAGGATGGTCTTTCTGTCAACGATGAGAATACAAACATTGCTCCAAATATAATTTGCTGGTTAGATTCTTCGTCATGTATTATTGCACAACTTCACCCATAATGCATTTGCAGTTTTCTCCTTCAAAACGTCCTGAAAAATTTGATTCGAAAGATGAACAAAAATGCGTGATAGGGTTTTTCAATCCTTATATTGTTTCTTTTCCATCGACCAATTTGATGGTATCTTGTCAAATTTCAATAAAGCGTTGTCCAAATTCATATGAGCGAGCATCGCTCGAATCTTTAACTAACACAACGAGAATCTAATGCTGCGATCTAAAAGCAGAATAACATACTTCATGGTTGTCATCACAACAACAAAAAAATCTCGAACAAATCAAACCTTAAGCTCTGATACTACTTGTTAGAAATTAGGGACAAGAATATATGGCACAATATGAAGTAGTAATCACAACACTAGAAGAATACAAGAACAATTGGCAGATGAATGAAAAATTTATTAATCTGGAGAAAAATACAAAGAATATTGTATTTTCTATATTTGTAACTTATCAAACTTGTAATGAAGTGCCATCTATATATAGGATACGTTGTCAAACCCTAATTATAGTGTTAAAAATGGAAAGAACATTAAAAAACGAGTGGAATAAAGTAAACAATCTTTAGCCGGAATACAACGGCGCTCGGGCACCAGTCTGGGGCTGAGCGAGCGGTGGGTTGGCAGTGAGCGAGCGCCAGGCTCCTTGCTTAGAGCCCTTGAGCGGGTGCTGGCGTGCAGTGAGCGAAGAAACATCGAAATTATTTTTTGGTCCATATTTGAACCTTCAACTAATCCACCAAAACCCAATCGAATTTGGGTCAAACTTCAACAAATGTTCCTCATCTACTAAATTAAAACAATTTGGTTCTTCTATGTTTGCATGATTTTGATACTGGGCTATAATGTGTCTAAATTCGCGCATAATTTTTTACTTGATTACCAGGTAACTGTCTCAGACTTGACGATTAATCATTTGCTTCACTGTACAAATAAGCTACTAAGAGCAAGTGATTACAATAAGTCTGGAAAATTGCATTCAGAGTCATTGGATGGTAACAGGATGGAAACTGACAGTGGACAGGATAGCAGCGAGCATCAAACTGGTATGTTTATCCTTGCATATGTTCATACGCTACTTCTTTTGCCATAATTTCTTCTATATTTTCTGAGGGATGCCAAATTTGGTACCATAAGATTTTTGGTTATGCCCGAAGGAGCCCAAAAAAAATAAAATAAAAGCTTGGTTACAACAATCTCTTCACAGCAGTTCCAATATAGCTCCAGTTATGCTAATTATAGTTTGCTAACATCTCTTTGCTGTTATAAACAATCTGTGTCCAACTTAATAAACCTGACATGATGGGGATAATCTAGGCTGATTAGTTCTGGAAGTGGTTATCTTGATACACTGTTTTATCCAATTGCACTTGCGTAATCTCTCTACCTAAGTTGAATCTGAGGCCGTTCTTCTGTTAAGGGCTTCATTTATCTCCATTGTAGATAATTTTTTTATTTTTTTTTATTTTTGCTAAGAATTTTGCATAGGTTCGGATTTGGCTACACAAGTAAGGATGTCAAATGTGGTGAAGATATTAACAGCAGTGCTCAAGTTCACGGTCGATGCAAACACCATGAGTCTTGCTCCTTGCCATCAAGAAAGATGCTTGAACTTTACAATGGAATATCTGAAATTCTTTAACGCGAATTTACGAAAATACTCCATTTCTGAGAAGCAGTTCACTGAAGAAGGCTTGAAAGAAATATGTCTTTGCTTGAAAAGTTCCTTCTCATATTCAGCCAAGTTACTCAATGTGGCGCTCAAAAGTTCTGAAGCTTCATTGCCTAAAGTTGGAGCTTACAATCTTGTGAATGAATTGCTTAACCTGTTTATTTCAGTTGAAGAATTTTTGGGGCACGGATACGCATCTCGTTTTGTTACTGCAATCAAGCCATGGGTTCCTGATCTAATTCTAGCCTTAGGATCATGCCACTTGCTGACTAAGACTCCAGGAGAGAGCGTTCATTCCGTTCCATCTGAGAATGGCGTGTCCACTTTTCCCTCATGGTTTTCCATTTTGGCGAAGATTGAGCTTAGTGAAATAACAGACATTGGCCAAGAAGAGGACACCGATGGATATCCCAATTCAGTGGTTTTTACTGCATTCAAGGGCCTTATAGAAATGATTACTGAGCGGTTAAAATCAAACGATCATGTCTTAGATTCTGTTGGAGCAATTTTCTTAGCCGGTTCTCAGCATGCATTGGTAAGCAAGAATTTTTATCTTGTTTTGGGGCTTCTGCATTTCATCTGTGTGAAGTTAGTGGAGCACAAAGACGAAGAATGGAAAAAACTTAAGTTGATGTCGACATCTCTTGAAGAGATATATCGTAAGGTGGAGGTTGAAGCTAAAGAGCCAAGCAGCGGTGAGGATGGAAGAGAGATATTACAGAGGGCTCGGGAATTGCTCGAGCCAGTTTGGATGTCTTGCATTTATCATGGAGGACATACAATGGAGGAAGAATAAAATTGCATATTTTTTACCACCTTATGCAAATCAAAGCAAGAGAAATGGTGAAGTTTATATTTTGAATATCAAAGATGGCTGTGAAACTGGCTACCTGAAGGATATGCTTTTCACTTTTGTTGGCCAACTGAAATCTTCAGTTTTCATATGTTATGTAACCCATGTTTGGCTAGGATTTAAAAGTTATTGTAAAAAAGTAAGTTTTAATAACTTATGTTTTATTAGTCGAAGTTGAAAATATTTTACTTATTTTGAGATTATTATTATTTTTTTATTAAAAATAAGAGAAAAATAACTTGTTTGGAAATAAAGAGCTACTTGAAGTGACTTTCACTTTGAAGCTTGGGCAATCACGCTTAGATGTTTGTCTGTAGTTTATTATAAAGTTGAACTTACTTTTTAGTAGATCTTGTTGTAAAAATATATTTGAATATTTTATGCGTTTTCTTTCTTATAAAAAAAGAAGTTACTTATTTTTGTAGTGCCGTTACTTCAAAATGAGTTACTTATGTTCAAGGAATCGAAGAGACCGTTCTTCGAAAATGTAAGGTTATCGTAATTCTTTATTGGCAATATGATACATAAACCCGAAAGGGTTATTATTTATGTCATTTGCTTGTTTTAGGGTTCGTTTGATAGAATTTTTGAAAAATTCAAAAGTTATTTTTGAGATAAAGATTCTGATTTTGAATATGTTTGATTGTAGTAACAAAACAAATGTTTGGTTAGAAAAGTTTTTGAAGGAAATAGCAACTTTTATCAGTTGGAAGACGACTCTTTTGTTTGGCACTGTCGGATTACTAAAGTCGACTTTCGTCCTTGTCGACGGGTGGGGTTTGTTTAAGATGAATTTCTCAAAAAGCTATTCTAAACAAAGTAGAAGCTTTGCCAAACAAACCATAAATGAAGTATCATAGATTCATAGTGCAGCTGTTCGAATCTACGTTCAAACTAGAAGAGTATTCAAACACACAAACCAATTTACGGTCACAGTTAACAAGGTCCACACATAACAAATCTCAGCCGTTGATTACGATAAAAGTCCGTCAAAATTTCATAAAATAATCAGGCGCATTCTGAAATTTATTTCTCCCTTTTCACAGCTAAGCTGCTCTGTTTTACATTTTTCGCATCTATCCCACTCGCAAATTAAAAGGAAAGCAATGAGTAAGGGGCCCGGGCTCTTCTCAGATTTCGGAAAAAAAGCAAAAGGTTGATTTTTCGATCCAATTTATTTATTTATTGAAATAATTTTCATGCCTTGAGAACGAAGATCCATTACATTTTGTTTTGATTTATGTTCATGCTATTATTTGTCGTTTTTCTATTACTCGTCTGATTTTATTGACTTCTTGTTCGTAGATCTACTGACGAGGGACTACCTCTCTGATCACAAATTCTCTGTCTCCACCTACAGTGAATCTGGAGTGGTACGATTCTTTTTAATTCTTTGCTTTTGTTATATGAGTGTATATGTGTAAGCTTGTGTCTATAGAAGTGTACTACGTTTTTGTTTATGTTGTATGAGTATTCAATTAATGCATGATATCACTATGCTTCCAATTTATTTTAATTATAGGTATACTTAGGGTTTAATAGTCTATGGGCTTTGCTGATGACTATGAGAAAGTGGCAATAAGAGAAATTTTTAATGCACTCTTGTTTACTGGGTTATATTTAGGCTGCACTTGGGAGCAAGAATGTAAGAAAATTGTTGTGGTGTTTGTTGTATGACTTTTGACAGTTTTGCCAGGCTTTGAAGTTGGATCTAGGATTGTGTCCAACTGTGCCATTGTTTTGTAGGTTATCGTCAATCTTAGTTCTTGTTGTTGTGTGGTGAGTATGCTTTTGAGTTTGTGATCAAGTTAGTTAATGCATGTTTGGATTAAATTCGGTTTAAATTATAAACGGATAGAAACGAATGGTGGATAAATGGGTAATACTTGTGGGTTCCATGAAATGTGAGAATAAAAAAGTAGGTTTGACTGATTATGTTTATATGTTAAATAGGTGCCAAAAAAGCACTTAGTCTCATTTATTGATTACTGGATCAACTAAGTTACTTATATAAGGGAGTGTTCGGTAGGACTTAAAATCCAATTAAAATTGAAAATATAGTCGTTATTGGTCTCACACGTCTAATAAAAGTCAACAATAATGACTAGTTTTTCAATTTTTATCCGATTTTAATTCCGATTTTAATCTCTACCGAAAACTCCCTAAATAAGCTTCTTGTTTTTCTATGCATTTTGACATTTTTCCTTTTTGTGTGGTAATTGGTTCAATTGTAGTCGAATAAGTTATCCTCTTTTCTTTTTATGTTTTTATTTTGTGAATGGTGAAAATTTGATTTCTAAAAATCTTTGTAATATATTTACTCATCTATAATGGGAAAATTCCTTCGTCCAACCCCCTAGTCATTGATTCCAAGTTTCAATAGATTTTTCAGTGCATTGTATCAAATAGTGGCACTTTGTGATCAGGTACTTCATTTTCATCTGTTTGCATGTCGTTAGTCTTCCATAAACAGTCCTGACAAGTGCTCATGGAATTTATCTTTTTCCATAGAAAGTTAAAAAGAACAAAAGTTGGGCGACAATTAGGTTTTCTTCCCGTTTCTTTGGTAGGAGATTTGTTTGATTACATGCATTGAGGATTTATTTTGCACTATGTTCTAATTTCCGCAATTAATATGGTGGTGGTGACTTTGGGACATCCACGATTTTATAATACGAGTTAGTTTAGGTGTTTTGAGAGAGAAGCACTAATTTTAGATTGTGAAGCTCTAGTAGTCCTCCTAGGATGGAGTATAGATGACTGAAGTATGTTTGAGACTGATAGTCCTCAGACATGTGCGAGCTGACATGCCTTCCAGGTGTCCTATTTCTTGTGTACAAGTTTTTGACACGAAAGGGAGACTTTGCCAATAAGCCCTGGACACGATCCAAACACGTAAAGCACATTGCATACCCCAACTTGTAAAGTTTAGAATATATAATTAGTTATATATTGTTGAAGCATTTTATAAAAAAGGTCAAAATAATATGAGAAAAAATTGTACAAACTTCACTTCGAATCTGTATCACTTAATGCTGTGTATTTTTTGATACTTAAATATTTTTCTTGAGTTACTGGTAAAACTATTTGGAAACAAGACTTAGTTTACAGTTGTTGGGACTTTAATTAAGTGCAACTCAAAATTATCTTTATGTACGCACCAAGATGCTAGACTGTGTGTCTTTGACAAGTATGGGTCATCGACACTTGTTTGAAATGCCATGTGGCGTGCCCTAATTATTCTTAAACTGACACGCTGGAAGATTGCCACTGACATATCCATCTACACAAGCCCCATTTCTTTTTCTGAATAAAATTATAGAATCTTCATAAATACATCATCACGAAAGAGAAAATTGCACACCAACCCTAGCAGATTCAAATAGAAAATTGAAAGCAAAAAACGAAAATGAAAAAGAGAAATATGTTGTATATGAATCTTAGAGAACTGTAGAATTTAATCAACTACTAACTCTTGGTAGCACGAGAAAGGTAAATTAGAATGGCAGCCATCAACACTGGGAAGACAAGGATCACATACAATGGTGGTGGTTGAACCGGCCAGGCTCCATTCCCAGCGGAAGAAAGATGAGACAGATCAACCACCACGCACAGCATTGTCACCACAGATCCGACACCCCATCCACCGTATTCACCCTCCATCTTCACCACTGCGTACTCTTTATAAAAGGTTTTTACCCTCGAGTGGTTTCCGAAGAAGAGAGGTTATCGAAGGAGAGAAAAATTAGGTGACTGATGTTTTGAAGATGAGAGAATTCTGTGGGTGAGCCATTTTACTGGGTTCTTACTGGGCCCCATTTTCAATGGTTGTGACGTGGCCAATTTATTGATACAAATAACTTGGGACACTCTCAATTTATGTCCCTGTCCACGTACTACTAAAATGATGCTCCTTCATTTCCCTCTCAAATTTGGTCTCAGTTCATCACGCATTAATAATGTGTAATATCTAAGATAATATAAGAAGTAAATAAAACAGTTAATTTTATATCATTTTATATGAGGTGTCTGTGTCCTACCTTTATTAAGAATTACTTGTTGGCGTATCCATGTGCTTCATCATAGGTTATCTTAGAGGGTGTTTGGTAGAGTATAATTAGTGAAAAATTCATATTTAGAGGGTGTGTGGTAGAGATTAAAATCAGATTAAAATTGAAAGTATAGTCGTTATTGTTGACTTTTATTAGACGGGTGGGACCCAATAACGGCCATATTTTCAATTTTAATTGGATTTTAAGCCGTACCAAACATGCTCTTAATATACTAGATAGACAGTCCTTAAATTCAATATATTTCACCTGCAAAATTGAAAATCAAGCTAAAGAAAGAGCATTAAGATTATTAAAATAAAAAATTATAAACATAAAGATATAATATAAGGTTATAATTTTAAAGCAT
>CAIGRO010164175.1:0-10460 GCA_903798355.1 Fraxinus baroniana | reverse complement strand
ATTTTTTTCTACCAATACGTCTAGAATTTGTTCCTATTATCAAAAAGTAAAAAAAAAAAATTTAAACAATTTGAAAAATTACCATATTCGTTTGACTTTGTTTTGCATAGAAATTGTTAACAAAAATGAAAATTCTTTTTACAATCGTTGATAGAATTGGTTGTCATTGCTAAAAAAAAAATTAAAAAAAAATTAAAAAAAAAAGGTGGAAAATGTTCCTACATTTTCCATCATTTGTGCATCAAAGGGTTGTACCTAAGAAAAGGGAGAAAAACATTTTCCATGGAAAATTTAGCCTATCAAACAGTCAAAAAGTGGAAGTAGGTATTTTCCTACTTCCATGGAAAATTATGCCAAATCAAACGGACCCTTAGAATTTTATCTCGTTTGAAGGCTTAAGATATAATTATGACGGAGATCCATATTCTTTACAAAAACTGCAAATGGATTTCAAACTTCATTGTTTCTTGTCTTTAAAATGGACTAACGAACTTTAAAATGATTTGGGCTTTAAAATTAAAATTATGAAACGATCTGATTTATTAAATTAAGTTGTTAATTTATTTAGAAAAAATAAAATAATTTAATTAATTCAANTTTAAAGACTTTAAATTTAATGAGCAAATTCAAATAGTCATGTAGTCATATCAATTATTAAGATATAATTATGGTGGAGGTCCATATTCTTTACAAAAATTGCAAGTAGATACCAAATTTCAAAAAATAAAATAATTTAATTAATTCAATAAAAAAATAAAAATTATTTAGTTTCGATTTTTATTCTGTTCTTCGTCTAGACCCGAGACCTAACCCAAACCATCGATTCTCGATTCAGGTACTCGTTTGGATATTGAACTTATGAAGAACCGCTCGGTTCAGTTCGGGTTCGGTCCGGTCCGGTCGGGTTCGATTCGGGACTTTTGTCCAGTATCAGGTTTAAAATTATGATTTTTTATTCTTTTGTCTAGTTAGGACTTTAGTTGCAATTTCAAATTAAATTAAATCGAGTTACGACAAACATGATGACAACAATTAGCAGCAAATGAAATCTCTAGCAAATTTCAACACGATACTATAAATATAAAGATGATATTCATTTACCAACGACAGTAGAATTCTTCAGTAATTCTTGATTTTTGTAGTCGATAATGGAGAATAATAACCAATTCTATCGACAATAGAAAATAATGTGAGGATGTTATTACTGTTATATAACTTGTCGCTTCTTTATAAATAATAATAGAAAATATTTTCCATTTATATGGATAGCTCAAGTTGATTGGTATTTGTATAAAATTTCATCCACAAATTAATTCTAGAGAATTAATTATGACATGAATTGCTAAATAAATTTAGGGCATCCATTTTAATAATTCTTGCATATCAAGAAAAATTCTTGCATTAATTGAATAAATCAGTCAATCTATCATTATCGAAATTTTTTAATTAACTTATGCATGAATTATTATGGTTAATTAATGTGACTTAAAACTCAAATCACTTCTAATAAAAACGTCGTGAAATATTATCACCACAAAATGTGAGTAACACGTTATGTTAATCGACTCACACATTATCTCAAACAAGCCTTTAAACTCTTTCAATCTCTTATTCTATTTTCGCAGTAAAAAATTGTCAACACACGCTCCTATTTAGACTAATCTAAGACAAAACACTCGTCTTTGCAAATTTTAATGCGGTGACTCATTATGTTACTCGACTAACACATTATCCCAAACAAGCCTATTTTCGTAGTAAAAAATAGTCATCACACGCTCCAATTTATACTAATCTAAAACGCTCGTCTTTGCAAGTTTTAATGCGAGTAACGCATGATGTTACTCGACTAACACATTATCCCAAACAAGCCTTTAAACTCTTATGATCTCTTATTCTATTTTCGTAGTAAAAAAATAGTCGTCACACGCTCCTATTTAGACTAATCTAAGAAAACGCTTGTCTTTGCAAATTTTAAGAAACACAAACAAAAGATCCCCTTTCTTACGATAAAGAGTTCCTTAAAACTCTCGGAGTCTCTTATTCCATATGTTTTTCATAGTAAAAAAATTACATGCGTACGAAAAAACTTCTTTCGTATGGACCAGAAACAAAAGGGTCCCTTTATTAATTTGATTCGTTAGGCCTTGTAATTTATTGGTGTTTATCCATTACTTTCAACTTCTATGCCACACATCTATCTACTTATGGATCTTCATAGTGCCATTCGACAGGATTTTTAAAAATTTAAAATTGATTCTAAAATTAAAAAAACAGCTTCTAAACATATTTGAATAATTTTCTGAAAACGCTTAATCTAATTGAAAGATTTTTAAGAAGCTGGTCTAAATTAAATTTCTTTAAAAAACAAAATCTACAAGAAAATTAAAACGACGAAGGTCTGCCAGAGGTGACAATCGAGCCGAGCGACTCGTGAGCTGCTCGGGCTCATCAAAAGACGAACCCGAACTGAGCCCACTCTACTCGTTTTTTAACGAGCGGCTCGTGGACTCATCCAAAATCGAGATTTATTTTTTTTATTTTTTAAAATACTTATGATAAAAAAAATGACGAGCTCAACCCACGAGTAACGAGCCGAGACCACCACAGGGTCTGCCATGCGAACCCAAAAACTACAATGATAATATTTGCAGGTTCAATTTTTGAAGTTATTCTAGTCTAAAGTCTAAAACACTCTTATCCGATAAAAATGTGTTCGAAAAATAGAAAGTTTTTCAAGATGGTTCAAAAGTAACTTTCAGTTTTAAGCTTAGTCTATGTTTTCATAAAGCTTTTTGTAGATCAGTTGAATCTTATAATAAAAATGATATTTGACTAGATTATAATTTTAAAAAATCTTCGCCAAACATATTATTAGCTAGCCAGACATGCTTGTATCGCTGAACTTTGTTTGTCGAATTGAATTTGCTCAAAATCGACCCTTTGCCAACTCACAACGAAGTATTTTTCAAAAATAATAAACTGAAAACAGAAAGAGTGACAGAAACATTACAGATAGATGATAATCTTGCGCCTCCGTGTAGGGAAGCCTGGAAGGAGTAAAGTGTGTGCATTGTGCGTGTACAAGGAATAAAATAGAGATGGTACACACGTGAGAGGTATTAAATGAGATTGTGGGCCTTGCCACATGTGAGAACGCCTTTGTAATTTTGGACTTTTGGGTTTCAATATACGGCCCATAACAGCTAATGCTGACCCTACTTCCCTTCTCGTTTTCTTGTCCACCCTTTGATGGTATAGTTATTATTCAAGTACTTATTAGAGTTATTACACAGGACAGAAGCATACAAAAGTTTAAAAAGAGCTCTCTTTTCGGTCGAAAATTTCTCTCCAACCACAAGATCACTCATTCTGGAAAATTCATAAATACAGAAATACTATAGACAATAGAACAATTCATCCAATAGCATCATAAAACTAACAGAAAGTATGAAAATCCAAGGTAAGAAATCAGTACATAAGATTATGATGGATTCAGCTTGAGATACAGCAACCTTTGAATTCACCGAGATATATCAATGGCCATGACTCCCTAGAAACATCTCCATGCCCAGAATTGATGTTTCATATTCTTCCTATCATCAGAACCTTCATACATCAGAACAAGCATTGAGTACAGAAAAATTATTTCAGCTCGTCAATCATGACATGAAAAAAAAAAACATAGTAAGCACGCAGAAAAAATATCTTGGTTTATATCTACCACGAGAATAAACAATCTCAAAAAGTTGTGTTCACGACATATTTGAAAAGGACTGGAAGACAAAACTGTTTTTAAAGATTTTTTTCTTTACATCATGCACTGTAAGCTTAAACCCAATGTCTTCTGACAGTGAATAATATCATTTTCCAATTTAAATGCTCCACAGATCAGAAGTGAAATACTAAAGCTCATTTGGCAAGTGTTGAAATTATAAATAGATAGAAATGAGTAGTAGATAAAAGTGTAGTACTTGTACACCCCAAATGGTAAATTAGCGAAGCATAGGCTCTATATTGTCTATTCAATTGTAAATAGTAGGGAAAGATGAGAGAATCAAAAAGGTTGAAAAATGGGCCACAGCATGGGAAGGCTTTAATTTGAACAAGATAACGTGAATGCATCAAAATTCATATGTACGTGCAACAGCGAGTGACCAAAGAGTTCCAAAGAAAATTCTACTATTTGGAGAATACTAGATTTTAGTCACTTAGAAGCGATAGATTAGACATCATTAAAGAGATCTTTTGGAAGGATTATCCCTTCCCTGCCCCCACAGAGAAATAGAACTAACAAATCCTCAGTCAAAGGGTCGAGAAACTCAACACCACTATTCTTGAACAACTTGGTGCATGGGCTTCTTTTTGCTCTATTATGGAGATGAAAATAAAGGTCAAAACCAGATTCAATTGTCAACTGCCCCAATCGGAAATAGAATTTGACTACTGAGTCCAGAAGGGTATCAAAGACAATTTTTGCAATTATACCAAAGAACTATTTTGCAAATCCATCAATTTAAAATGTGAAGACAGACTATCAATGCCATTGTTTGAGCCCCATTTTCCCAAAACTCATTTTCAACAATACATTCTCTCAATTAAATAATTTTATACGTAAATCCAAAACTTTTCCCTACTTTTTAACCTCACATTCTCTAAAAAATCGCTATTCCAAAATCTATTAACCCAGAAAAATGGGAGCAATATACCATAAGAGACTAGCAGTAGTAAAGCGATCTTGCAGTTGAGGTTTCTACTTCAAATTCTAGCATGATATCATTCATGCCATGACAGAAGCGCACAGAATCTAGTATAGGCATTCAGAGGGGTAGGAATGCTTTAGCAGATTTCTTCTGTTCATCTGTTAAAATAAATTGTTGCATTATGCAACCATCTGTCCTGCCCTCAAGTGATTAACAATCATTTGTTAGACCCACGTGCTGCTACTTAAATAATAAATAATGTGGCAAAAGAGTACAAGCATGTTTGGTTAAGCTTAAAAAAGGTAAAAGTTTAGATATCTTACCTTCCTTGCTTTTATGTAAAATAATTTACTTATTCTGAAATTAATTCTTGCCATTATGTCCGACTTTGACCAAGGAAATAATTGTATTTGTTAAAACTTACCTATTACTTCCATGTTAACTTTTTATGCTTAACAAACATGCCTCTACTTCAGCAGTGCAGTGAGTTGTAAAAAATCATAAATGCATGGTGGACTGCAGCAAACCTGCCTCCAGGAATAAAAAGTGTATAGCACATATTTCCCATGCAGACACACACACACACACACAAATTACTCAAAAGGATAAAAGAGAGAAAATGAAGGAGAGGAAACTAAACAGAAAAGAGAAGAAACGACAACTATATAAACTGTATTGAACTCCTAGACAAAATCACCTTGCGGCATATTTCACTCAGAAAAATCAATTTTAAAGGAGCAGGTAGATTGTTTTGTCACCAGCATCAAACTCCAGCAGCAGCTTTGAACTCAGAATCTGTTTTTCCCTGAAATAATATGAATGAAATGGCTAATTATAAATAGAAATCATGATAAACCGAATAGAAGCAAAAGAATGGCTAACAAAATGAAGTATTTGATTACTAATGTTTCAGAAAGTTATGAGAACAGGGAGTATGTGTCAAATAAAGTGAGAAACATAGGAAATAAGATTTCAGTGAACATAAAATTAGAAACACACCTGTCAAATTTCAAAAGAAACGACAGTCTGGTGTGATAACACTAATCTAGGCTTATCATAAACACGACAAAGAAAATTCGAGTTGTAAGAATTATGAAGAATATATGATTCATGAAAACACTGCTTATTCTAGTACTGAGCACTCCAATGGGCTACATAAGAATTCAGAGTTCTCTTCAACTAAAGGATAATATTGTGACAGAAAAAGCTCTGAGTAATGGACTGACCTCAGATGGAGTCCTCCGAAGCTTTCTCGTAGGTGTCCTCATGGTGACGAGTTCCTCTGCTGCTGTAGGGTGAATACCCACAGTGGCATCAAAGTCTGCTTTGGTCAAGCCAGCTTTTACAGCAACCGCAAATCCCTGGACATCCAGTATTCCAATAAGCAATGTGACATGATATCGTTTCATGGGAAGATAAGACGAGAGGAAGCAACCTGTATAATTTCTGGTGAATCTTCTCCACAGATGTGCAAACCAAGAACTTTGTCTGTCTTTGCACACACTATTAGTTTCATGAAAATCCGATCTGGAAGACCTGAAAGAGTAGCCTTTAAGGGTCTGAAGTTTGCTGTATAAACATCAACATCACCATATTCCTTTATTGCCTGCAAAATTATGCCATGTCAAGTGTCACGACCAATTGTAACTTTATCAGTCATACAAATCTGTTTGCTCACCTGCTCTTCAGTAAGACCAACTTGTCCAATAGGTGGTTGAGAAAAAACTGCAGATGGTACAGCCCTGAATAAGACAAGAAAGCTATATGGTAAGAAGAAAGCTAGTGCTCTTCCATTACATTCAGATTTAGTAACTGCAATAATAGAATGATTGAGAATCTTTCCCACCATATACTAAATGTGCTTGTGTAAGGTTCATGAGGTTTACTGATTTATCTCACAATTTTAAGTTAATAAAAAAGTTCATCATGGTAGGAAGAGCACCTGTATTCCGGTTTTGTTGGTTTATTTGCAAAAAGAGTTTTTGCCAATGCCCCTCCTTCCATCAAAGCAACTGGGGTCAAATTTATTCTATCGGTAACATCTCCAACTGCCCAAATTGATGGAACAGATGTCTGAGAATATTCATCAACCTGAGGAAATAAAAGAACTGAAAGTTAAACACTTTATTATGCATCTTGTGCAGAGGTAGGTAAGGAGAAAAAAAATCAGCCAAACGAAGATAATACCTCTATTGCTCCATTTTCTTTCAATTTAACTCCAACCGTCTCCAATCCTAAATTCTGCAATTAGATACAAATTTACAATGCATCAACAACCAAAAACTCATCCTCCACTCAGTGTGAGCCTTTTTGTTTTGAGCAAGCAACTAATAGCTGCTCATATAAAACATCTGTCGGTTTATCAAAGTAATATCTAATGAGCCACGGAGAATCCTTCTTTGGAATAGAAACAGACCAACAAACTAAATTGTTCGCTTTAGAGGCACACCATGGTCTCAATCACATCCCCACTACTTACTCTAAATGTATGTACATATGCATATATTAGAAAGGTAAGGACAAAAAAGGCAGGCAAAACCCATGCAAAGTGCAGGACTATACTGTCCATAATGGTAATTTAAAGAACTCGAGAAGCCTAAAAGGGATGAGCAGACGATACGAGGAAAATCTTAACCTTTGTATTGGGTTTGCGTCCTGTCGCGAACATAATATGAGAAAATCCATCAATGGTTCCTTTGTTAGTCTTCAAAGAAAGCAAACCATCTGATGATTTGATAATAGCCTGAGGTGACTGCTCTGTGTGAAACTCAATTCCCCTCAATAACATTTGTTCTCCAACGAAGTCCCTGATCTGCATAAATTAAAGAGGGAAATTTGATGGCTGTTATTAAGTGAACGGGGCAAAGATTTATGTGGTTGCTACCTCTTCATCGAAGCCTCTTAGCACCTTCTTCTGTCTTATGAATACATGGACATCACTTTTCAAGCCATTGAAGATGCCAGCAAACTCAACAGCAATGTAACCACCCCCAACTATGGCAATTTTCTTAGGTTTTGAGGGCAAATCAAGGGCTGCATCAGAATCTATTGCATATTCACTTCCAGGAATATCAGGAATGAAAGGCCGTCCACCAACAGAAATAAGAATGTTTTTAGCTGAGTAGAGTTTGCCATCCACATCCACTGTGTGTGGATCCACAATCTGCATGTGGAGTTATGGAAGTCCATACAAAGAATCACTAACTTGTTGCAGTGTGAAGATATGACTTCTGGATAAAAATATGATAAGCTTGACAGAATATTATCCAACCTTTCCACGCCCTTCAATTAGTTCCACACCAGCATTTTTCAGAGTACTCTTATATATACCAGTGAGTCGCTGAATTTCAGCGTTCTTATTTGCAATCAAGGTGCTCCAATCATGTTCTGGTTCTGCTGCATATTTCCATCCAAAACCACAACTCTCCTCAAATTCATGAGAATATTTGGATGCATATACAAGAAGCTTCTTGGGTACACATCCACGAAGTACGCACCTTTATAACATTGTATGAACATGTGAATTATAACATATGTTAGATAAAATATCTCCTGTATTATTATTATGAGCGAAGAGAAAAGTCATCCTAAATGGGCTACACCTACTTCTACTAAAAGAGAAAGGAAAAAGTGATTTGACTCTTAAATAAATAGATCAAATATATCGATATGAAGCATTCACACAAGCTTATTGTTATTGGCAGTTCACTGCGACCACCATATTCACTCTCCACTGGTTCATTCACCAAGGGCGTATATTTTATGAAATTTATATATAGAGACAACAACAGCAAACTAAACCTAAACTCGAACAAATTTGGGGTCGCCTATGTGAATCCTTTCCTTCACTCCGCCTATCTATTGCTCAAGATCTAATTGGATCAAGTGTAACCACGCCAGGCAAAGTTAATTTTGGTTTGCCTCTCTCTAGGACTGTATCGAATCTTGTGAAAGAGAGCTTCTTCAAGTTTATGCAATTCATGCCCACTAGGTAAGCCATCATTCATATAAATTATCCTCAATAGTGCCACCTCACTTGTAGGGATGTATCCTCGTTATCATCATTCTGCCATGTTTATCGTATGAATATTCTATGTTTCAGTTATATAATACTGAATACCATAAAGCATAGTCTGTCTAATAATTCTAATGTACTATATTTTAACTTGATGAGTATATTTAAATCACATAAAACTATGTAGCACTTCTCCATTTTGTCCAAATCACTCTAATATTCTGCATTACATTCCTAGTTTATATAAGAATCGTACTTACATACCTGAAGTGTTAAAAGTTTTTGGACAATATGGTCCTAAATCAGTTATTCACTGTCATCTTCATTCCTATTACGAATAAAGTACTCCAAACCTTTAAATTTCAAAGTACTTCCACCCCCCATCACACACACACAACACAAAGTAACTTACAATTTATGCTCCTTCAAGTCTCATCAAATTAATCCATGATTAAAGCAAAAAGATATGGAATCAGGGCAAACAAAAAATTAAAGCAAGCATATAGAAATAGATTAATAGAAAATTTTCTATTATTACCGCCATTATAGAAACATTTTGAACACAAATTTATGCAACTCCACGATAATCTTAAAATAAATTTATGGGAACAATTACGTCTTCTCCAGCACAGGAAATATTCACTTTTCCACAAGCAAATTATGAAATATCAGGAGATACAAACTAAGGGATGTGACTCAAAATACAAGAAAAACCTTTTTGACAATTCACTGAGCAAACTTCCACTAGGCTTCACAAATTCACCAATTACAAGTTTTAGCCAACTCAGAAGAATTCTCACTTCAGAAGGAATATCTCGAGATTTTTAATACACAACAGTATGAAATTTTAGAACTTGTAGAGCTACCTAAATCCACTACATAGCTACATGTGTTAACCTCGTCTAAAACCTTACAGAATTAGAGAGGGTCATGTATATTCATTCAAATTTAGTTTTCAAAAAGTCCCCTCACGTACAGACCAGGTTTTATAATGATCAAAGGTTTGACACCATACCAATTTTGCCAGGTTGTGATACACATGAATAACCTCGTTTAAGAAGCTTAAGTTTCTAGAGATGGGTCATACGTATTTATTTACATTTTGAATAAAAACAATCGAGTAAACTATAACAAATAAGGTAAACATACGTGCCACCAACGCCGCCGGTAAAATCAGACGATAAAGTAGCAAAAGGAAGCTCGCAAACGGCAACAGAAGCCCCCAAATTGGCGGCAAAGCGGGAAGCTCTTACGCCGCCACTGCCAGCGCCGATAGTAAAGAGATCGAAATCGTACTTTCTCGGAGGCTCGACGGCGTTGGTCGAGTCGGCTCGAGTAGTGAATCGGCGGCAGTAAGAGCGCGTGAGGGGGCGGGAAAAGGAACTGAAGGAATCGAGATTATGGGTTTTATTGTAATGAGAGAATGAAAAGAAGGGGTTTATTGGGAATTTGCATTTTTTGCAGAGGATTTGGAGGGTTGGGGAAGAGAGTTTTGGGGTGCTTAGAGATGCCGCCATTGTTATGTTTTGCCTAATCTTCTTCGAAATTTACGAGAATTTGAAAGGGTCGTGCTACACTACCAGAAAATCTTGCCAGAAAGCTAACAGAAAGACTTAAAATGTCTATTTTGCCTTAATGAAATAATTTATAAGATATGTCCTATATCTTTTAATTGTTAGGTCTTTCAGGGTTAATTCGTTCTATTCTTCTATTTGGGTCATATGTTCTCAGAACTAAACCTGGAA
>CAIGRO010164132.1:0-13428 GCA_903798355.1 Fraxinus baroniana | reverse complement strand
AATTTCGTCATGAAAATGACCCTTGCGGTCGCATGGTATAAACCCATGCGGCCGCATGGTTATAAAATTTACCCGCCGGACAGCTTTCAGTATTTTGGTCATATCTTCCTCTCTCGATGTCGGATTGAGTTGATTCAAGTTGCGTTGAAAAGTTTATTCAAGTTGTGTTGAAAATTTAACTCAAGGGGCTAAAACTTTGATTCAGAGACCATCTGGAATTCAATCGTTTTATGTGTTAAAAACCGGTCTTAATATGAGACTGAAAATCGGTGCGAGACTTTTCAGCTTGAAAGTTGATTTGTGATCATATTTTGACTATATTTCATCCATTTGGCTCCTTCCTTCATCTAATTGACCTTTAACACTCTCGAATCTTCATCACAAGGTTGGAAACAAGTTTATAGCATTTGCACTTTAGTCCCTGAACTTTCACTTTCCTCCATTTTAATCATCTTTCACTTGTTTCTCTTTATTTCCACATTATTCATCCATTCGCAACCTAAACCAAAGTATAAGTGTACTTAGAACAAATAGGTGCCAATAAATCATGAAAATGTAATTATTAGTGGGTGAAATTACTTAGAACATTTATGTGCCAATAAATCAGGAAAATATAATTATTAGTGGATGAAAAACGTGATAATTGCACTATTATCAGGCCTTATACCACTGCAATATCATGACATAAATTTGATACATTGTTGCTCAACTCTAGTCTTGATATGGCAAAAAAACTCGCCCCTCCCCGCCCCGAATGGGGTGAAAAAAATCTGTCTCGACGGGTTGGCGGGGAGGGGATAACAGCCCCATCTCAGGTCATGGGGTGGGGCGGGGGTACTCCGCCCCGAACTCACCACGTGAAGAATAAAAAAAAATTAATTACAAATTACAAAAATAAATAAAATAAAAAATTAGTTAACTAAAAATAATAATAAAAAAATAAACGGGGTAGGGCGCGGGGCCAAAAATGGGACGGTTCGCGCGGCGCCCCGTCTAAGACGGGGTTGGGCGGGGCACGGGGCAGGAAGGGTGGGGAGTGACAGGGCGGGGAGTGGGTGCCCAACCCCGTTGCCATCTCTACTCTAGTCGCGTCGCCCATACGGCCATACCTCATCTCGTAACGCGCCTACCTCCTTTGCCATAAATCTAGTCGGGGAACATACATATCATCGAAATAATGACTCTGACTGTGTGCAGAAGATCCACGGGGGAAGTGTTTGGATATTGAGGATGATGAGACTTTATCAGCGGAGGTGATCGTCGCTCAACTAGATCGCGCTCCTACACAAATAATAATATTGAAAATTATTAGCTTGATTAAAATAGGTTAACTCATATAAAACATTGATTAATAAATTATATGCAATTCACATACTCAATATTGGTCCATGATGGAATCGAACATCTAGTCGTGTAGAGTATGCGGAACGACTAATTCATGCACAAAATCTCAACACTCCTCCTCCGTCGACAGCGTCAACTCAGTTAGGATTTCAAATTGACATATTGACATTTCAACTAGTTAATAATCATGTGATGAAATTTTGAAATGACATACAATATAAATTACAAATGTATAATACTCACCCGAAGGGAGAGCTGATAACTATTTACTGATTGACATCGTTTGCTCGAGATGCTCACGATGACGCATTCGAGGACCACATGTCTCCTCTCGCCTCAAAAACCGGTTATCAAAGAGGGGGACAGTCTCATATGCCTAGATCTGCAACACATGCAATTATTATTAACATTGATTATGTTAAACATTTACCTGAATTTGTCGGGGACAATCCATGAGTATTGTACTTACACATGGACCCATTGGGCTTCAAGTGTGATCTGGTAAAAACGTGTATGGTGTCCTCAAAACATCTCCGGCCCTATGAATAGTTGTTGAAGACATCGATGTTGTCAACAATTTCTAAATGGAAAATGTCAATCGCAATCTTTTTTGTAATGACACCTCACAACACTCTCAAGGATATAGACAAGTCATTGATTCAATTTGTCCAACATCTGATCACACTTCCTGATTGTACCAATCAATTGCGGTAGAAACACCGTCCCTTGCCCCTGCAAAACATGTCTCGTGCAACCTATTGCTTTTTGGAGTATCATCAGTAGCAGTCTTGTCGCTCGTAATCTTCAGTCCAAACATTAGGGCAAACTCAAATATAGAGAAAGTAGCGACTTTGACCTCGAGGTCGAAGTGGAGGGTATCGTCATCGATTGACCTAAACAGCCAACATAGTAATATTTCCCAGAGTACTGCATCTCTCTCTCGAATGATATAGATGCTACAGCAGCTCCAATACAATAGTGAAATTATCAAAGCTACTATTCCAAGTACATTTTCCCGCCATCCTTCTCAACTTCGCATCTAGATGGTACTCCATCATTAAAAAAGATAATGGAATAAAACATAATATCAAAAAATTAAGCGAATCGAATTAAAGACAAAAAGAAAAAAAGAAAAATAAATTAAAGAACATAATAAAAAGTATAAAATTAAGAATTAAAAAGACTTTTAAATTAAAAAAAAGTATTTATAATATAAAGAACACAATTAAGAAATTTTAAAACTATTTATAATAAAAACAAAACAAATTAAATAAAAGGAAAGTATGAAATTTAAATAAAGAATATAAATATTATTTAATTAAAAATGAAAAAAAAATTAAATTTATCATAAATAGAAAAGAATTAAAAAAATTTAAAAAATATATATTATTTATAGAATGAACAAAATAATTAAGAAATTTTAAAACTATTTTCAAAAGAAATTATAATTAAAACAAAAGGAAATTATAAAAATTAAATAAAGAATATAAATATTATTTAATTAAAATTGAAAAAATTAAATTAATAAAGAATATAAATATTATTTAATTAAAATTGAAAGAATTAAATTTCATTATAAATAGAAACTAATTAAAAATAAATTTAAATTGAAAAAAAATGATGAATAAAACAAGTGATGAATAAAAAAAAGTCGGTTACCCAATCGATTGTAATCACACAGTGGCCATGCAGATTATTTTCTCATCGAAAATTGCGAGAAATCACTATTTTCGACGAGAATAAGGTTTCATATTTCAAAATAAACACATAAATCACCAATACACCCAATAATCTAACTAAATAATGAAGATTAAACATTACATATAACAGTTTAATCCACAAATTTTGCAAACATAATAGATGAAAAATCAATCTAATAATCCCCAAAAACTAACATTGTTGAAGATAATGACCGGATTGCGTGATCGACGACGTTGGGTTGATTGTGATGATGACTTCTTCGATTGGATCCCGACTGTTAGACTGTGTGAGTAATTTTGAATTTTTTTTTTCCTCTCCACTCAAATACTTGGTTGAAGATGATGGTATTTTTGGATTTTGGTATTGAACTTAAATCATTTTAGTTTCTAACTTTTTTTTTCCTTTTCATAGTTAAAGGCCGTTGTGAAAATATTGTCGGGTCAATCGGCCATTTCCTTAACTTTTGTTGTTTTGTTTTTAATTTTCCTATTCCACTATTTTATTTGGGCATGTCATCATATCACGAGAAACGAAATATTCCATTAAATAAAATAATTCCTCGTTCGTAATGATCATCTCTACTATAGAATTAGCCCTCCAATCACATAAATAAAGTTGTTTTTCTTTTTCACATCAAGCATAATTACGACGACTTCACTTTAGAGTTTAGACCATCAAGTTCAGTCCTCGAACCAAATTAATTATTTTGAAACACTTTACACGCCATGTATTTGAAGAAAGAGGTTTTAAACGACAACACTTCTAGAATTGAGAAAATGACTCGATGAGATGATACAAACAATGCTTAAGCCCTGTTTGGTACACATTAGAATTTTCATTTTCAATCATACATTCTTCAATAAAATAATATTTTTTATTACATCAATAATTTTCCCTTCTTTTTCAAATACAAATTCTAAAACATATTGACTTGAAGTCCGACTAATTTTCATTTTCAATCATACATTTTTCAATAAAATAATATTTTTTATTACATCAATAATTTTCCATTCTTTTTCAAATACAAATTCTAAAACATATTGACTTGAAGTCCTACTAGCTCCTGATTACGAAGGGGGCTCTTGAAGACCTCTCCAAGGAGGATTCAAGTTCTCAATGTAGTAAAACTTAAGTGTAATCTTAAATCAATCACGACCTTGATTTATTGGATTCCATCTACAAGAACGTCTCCTTCCCTTTCACATTGATTTTTTTCAAGTATGAAACATATTTTAGGAATGACAAAATTTTCTGCCCCTGATCCACTTGGCATTGCCCCACCTCACCCCAAATGGTAAATAGGGCAGGGGATGGTACCTCGCCCCCAAACTTTCCAAACTTTTCAAACACGCCCTTGTTTGACACCCATTTTGTTTGAAAAATTTGTTTTGTAATAGTGATTGATGGGAGAATATGTGGTTAAAAAGTAAGGAGAATTTTTGGATTTATGTGTAATATTATTTTATTGATAGAATGTGTGGTTGAAATGAAGAAATAGAAAAAAATGAGAATAGAATGGGTGTCAAACGTTTGGGAGAAAAATTGATTTTTGAATAGTGATTGATGGAAGAATGTGTGGTTAGAAAGTAAGGAGAATTTTTGGGTTTATATGTAATATTATTTTATTGATAGAATGTGTGGTTGAAATGAAGAAATAGAAAAAAATGAGAATAGAATGGGTGTCAAACGGGGGCGAAAATTGAAATGAAATGGGTAGTTTTTAAAATCCTGTTGTCATCTCTAACTCCTACCATGGATTCAATTGAGATAAATTGCTCATTAATGGTGACTCGTATCTCTAGGTCACTCTAGACTACTAGAATTGAGTGTACTTTTGTAATGGAAATTTGTCGAAGCATGTAGAACTTAAGGTTTAGAGAAAATAAAATGTCGACGATGTTAAAACTAGATGGAGTTTAACATACCTCAGGTTAAATTCTTTTAAAGATCAACGTCTAGTCATTTCCACTTATTATATAGAAACTGGCACTTGCATTTTATTCTTCAATAGGAATAGTGGAATACAATCCCATGTCAAATGTTCCAAGTTTCAGCATAAAGTTCCTCTTTGAAGAATCATAATTCTGAGTGAACCCAAAAAGTTCTCCATTTGCCTCGAGTGCTATACTGAGTCGGGGCATGTCTGTTGAAGAAAATTAGAGCTGTGATATCTTCTGTCAATATGTACAAACCCATGAAGACATCAGTTAGATTCTCCATATATCATCGAAAAAATGTCTGAACCCTTGCTTTGCTCTCTCTCTAAATAACCACGAGTTTATTCAAAAGGCCGAGCTATTCAGTATGGTTGATCAGAGACACAAGAACCATAGACAAACGAAGCCATTATCTGTACCCTTCCGGAGATGATCCTCATCACAGATGGGATGACTTGGAAAGGGTTACTTTCAGTATATGAGCTGTGGTGACGCCAGTTTTCAAAGGGGATAATTCTTCTTGTACATCAAGGGAGCCATAATGGTCCAGCACACCCTCCAATAGGGGGAGCCATGTGTCCATTATGGACACCATTATGGCTCACTTGATGTACCACTAGCACCACTCTTTCAAAGGAGAAGTAAAATGTAATGACTATTTGTTTTGTAGTGCTAAGTTAGTGCTTAACTTGTGGTCTTATAGAACCACTTGAGCACTCTCCTGACTTCTGCATAACTTGATTGTGAGAAAGCAAACGATAAAAACGACTGATACTCTATTGAAATGCAAACCAACCTTGATCCTCAAACATAGTTTCAATCAGATCACTTCCTCTGGTCTGATCCAAAGCCAGTAACTCCAATATTTGATATACATCTTTGGAGAATGTCTTCGAATCATCACCTGATACAAATTCCTGAACCACATTGTTAACCTCGATCAAACTGCAGCCTGGTGTTTTCTTCATGCTTTTTCTTCTAATGAATTTCCTCATTCTTGAAACACCATCCCATTTTCCAAGATCTGCATAAATATTTGCAAGTAAAACAAAGTTCCCCGTGTCTTCGGGTTCAAGTTCTAAGAGATTTTCCATTGCAATAACTGCAATCTCGAGACGACGGTGAGTTCTGCAGGAACTCAATAAAGAACCCCATATTGCTGCATCTGGTTTCATTGGCATGCTCTTTACGAGTTCAAGAGCTCGATCGAGATGCCCTGTACGCCCAAGAAGATCGACCAAACAGCTATAGTGCTCAACTCCTGGCTCGATATTATACTCATCTCTCATCGAGTCGAAGTACTTCAGTCCCTCGTCGAGTAAACCAGCATGTCCACAAGCTGATAAAAGGCCAACAAAAGTGATCTCATTTGGTTCAACTTTTTTCCTCTGCATTTCCAGAAACAATTCAATGGCTTCGAGGGCTCTCCCATGATTTGCTAACCCAGCAATCATAGTACTCCACGAGATAACATCCCTCCCTGGCATCTGACTAAACAACTGCCAAGCTTGGTTCACACTCCCACATTTTGCATACATTTCAATCAATGCATTGCATACACAAGTCTTCTTCAAAAACCCACTTTTATCAGCATAAAAATGAATCCATTTTCCGAGCTCTAGAGCTCCCAGTTGAGCACAAGCTGGTAAAACAGCAACTAAACTGATCCAGTCAGGCTGTATCCCCACCATCTGCATTCCCCGAAAAACATCCAATGCATTGCCATAGTACCCAATTTTCGTGTACCCAGAAATCATTGTTGTCCACGAAACAATAGTCTTATTAGGCATCTCATCAAACAATGCTCTGGCTCTTCTCGTTTGACCCAACTTTATGTGCCCAGTAATGAGACTATTCCAAGAAATCACATCCCTTTCAGTCATTTCCTCAAACACTATATGAGCATTACTCATTTCATCACACTTAACATACATATCCAACAATGAATTTTCTATCACATTTGTACACTTCAACCCAAATTTAAACACGTGCCCATGGACTTGCCTCCCTAAAGAAACATTCAGAAGTCCTCCACAAGATCTAATAACAAAAGGGTACGTATATCTATCAGGCAAAATGGGCTCTTCAAATCCTTTATGAATTAGAATTTGCTTATACACATTGATGGTCACTATATACATATGATTGTGTGTATAGGCTCTAATCATAGCATTGTACAAGAAAATGTTTGGTTCAACAACTTGTTTGAATACCAGACTTGCATACTCTATTTCTCCATTTTGATCACAAATATCTACCATCCTAGTCGCCAAGAAATTGCTTTGTGACAGTGAAAACTTCACCATTTGGGCTTGAATTCTTTTCAATTGTCCCATTTTATTGCATTTTCTTAACATGGGTATGAACATATCTTCCAATCCTCTGATTGTCAAGACTCCAACTTTTGCTGCCATTGAGATGACTGCTGCAAAGGTTAAATCTTTTTCCAAGATACAATATTTTCTAAGAAAAATTCACTCTTTTGTAACAATATGCGGTCACACTTGATGGGTTGAATTAAATGGAACGTGTAAAATTGTATTTAAATGAATCTATTATTTAATACGATGTAATTGCCTTGTCATCAGTCACCAACTTTCTTTGGACCTTCCGGCTTCCAGCACTAGGCACATTATGCCGCCATACACGTCCTTACAACTCTCTGGAGATCTGTGTGTTTTTGTTAAACAGTAGTCACAGCGATTCACTGTGAGTAGGGGTTCGTCGGTTCAACATTTGGGGCACTAACTCCTCTCAAATGTGTCAAAGTTTCCTTTTTTGGAACCAAATAGCGTCAAGATCAAACCTTGTTCCAGGTAATTTAAATAAGAATAAATTCTGTGATCCAGCATGATGAAATTTGAAGATGGGGGTGAAATTTTGAAGTATAGAGGCAATATTTAAAGCTTATGTTTAGTCTTTTTGTTGATTATGCACTGAACTGTAGTTTTACTGATGAGTGAGAGACAAAAATTAGCAGAGCTTTTAAGAAAATGTTCTAGAAATTTGTTTCTCGATCAAGGAAAGGAGGTTCATGGAGCTGTTGTAAGGAAGGATTACGGGTCTGATTTGATGGTAAATAACGATCTCATAGATATGTATGGAAAATGTGGCAGATCGAGCAATGCTTATGCAGTGTTTGATAGAATGCCTGAAAGAAATGTTGTTTCTTGGACAGCTTTGATGTGTGGATATTTACAAGAGGGCAATGCCAAGGCGTCTCTATCACTTTTTCGTCACATGGGATTTTCCGGTGTGAGGCCTAATGAATATACTTTCTCTACAAATATCAAGGCGTGTGCATTTTTGGATGTTCTGGAAAACGGGATGCAGATTCATGGTTTGTGTACTAAAAGTGGATTTGAAGGGTATCCTGTGGTGGGAAATTCAATCATTGATATGTACTCGAAATGTGGAAAAATCAATGAAGCTGAACGGATGTTTCATGATATGCCGGTTAGGAGTCTGATAACTTGGAACACGATGATATCAGGGTATTCCCTTTTCGAAGATATGTGTGATAGATCTTTGCATTTATTCAAGGAGATGCAAATGCAAGGAGAGATACCGGATGAGTATACATTTACGAGCACATTAAAGGCTTGTCGTGGACTTGGAGCTTTTCAAGAGGGAACACAAGTTCATGCCTTTCTGATTATAAGAGGATGCCCAATTCCAGTTCAAAACGTTATTTCCGGTGCTCTTATTGATCTGTACGCCCAATGTGGATACTTGTTTCAAGCAAGAAAGGTGTTTAATCAATTGGAAACGAAAAGTGTGGTATCTTGGACGACACTAATGATAGGATACTCTCAAGAAGGAAACTTATCAGAGGCAATGGACTTGTTCAGACAGCTTCAGGAGAGTCGCATTCCCATTGATAGATTTGTTCTTTCCAGCATGATCAGTGTCTTTGCGGATTTTGCTCTTGTGGAGTCAGGAAAGCAGATGCATTCCTATGCCATCAAAACCCCCTCAGGTTTAGAAACATCGGTATCAAATTCAATTGTGGATATGTATCTCAAATGTGGTTTGACGGAGGAGGCTGAACGGCTTTTTGTCGATATGCCGGAGAAGAATGCAATCTCCTACACAGTTATGATCACGGGATACGGGAAGTATGGTCTTGGTAATGAAGCAATTGATCTCTTCGAGAAAATGCAGCAGGATAATATTGAGCCTGACCATGTAACCTACTTGGCTTTGCTCTCGGCTTGTAGCCATTCGGGACTTGTTGAAGAAAGCCAGAGATACTTCACGCAATTGTGTAATAGTTATCAGATAAAAACTAGAGTCGAGCATTATGCTTGCATGGTTGATATCCTTGGTCGAGCAGGACGGTTAAAAGAAGCCAAGAACCTCATACAGAAAATGCCACTAAGACCTAATATAGGAATATGGCAAACATTACTTAGTGCTTGTAGAGTACATAAAGATGTCGAAATAGGAAGAGAAGTAGGCGAGATTCTCTTGAGATTGGATGGTGAAAATCCCGTAAACTATGTTTTGTTGTCGAATGTTTTTGCTGACGCCCTCTACTGGAAAGAGAGTGAGAGATTGAGAGGGTTAGTGAAAGCTAAGGGTTTGAAGAAGGAAGCTGGGCGTAGCTGGGTTGAGATTGATAAGGAGATGCACTTTTTCTACAATGGCGACGAAACACATCCGCTTACTCAAAAAATCCACGAAATTTTGAAAGAAATGGAGAAGAAAATGAAAGAAGTAATGGGTTATGCATATGAAGTGAGATTTGCGCTGCATGATGTAGAAGAGGAATCAAAGGAGGAAAACTTGAGAGTTCATAGCGAGAAATTGGCTATTGGTTTGGCTTTAGTTTGTCGTAGGATAAAGAATAAAGGACAGCCCATTACGATCTTCAAGAACTTGAGAATTTGTGGGGATTGTCACGAGTTCATTAAAGGTTTGTCCAAGATTTTGGAGAAACCGTTTCTCGTTAGAGATGCTAATAGGTTCCACAAGTTTGAAAATGGAGAATGCTCCTGTGGAGATTATTGGTAATAACATTTCAATACTTTTACTACACTGTATTGAATAAAACTCAACAACTGTCTAATTCAAACCAAGCAAGTAATTGTCAAATATTAGCCGAATCTCGCGAACAAGGCCAGAACAAATTACTTGAACCCTGCTAACTCATTCTTATTTTGAATACCACCGAGCCTATCATGCAGGCCATGCCCATGTACAGGCAAATGCTTGGTCAAATGTTACAGTACAAACTAAGCAATTTGTTCATATATATCAAGGCAGTAATTTAGAAACCAAAACTGTAATTCAAGGCAATAACACGTATGGGGAAAAATCGAAGGAGATAAAGCTACAAAAATTTAGCAGCCCCTATGATGCGAGACCAACAACATTACAATAGATGAGGCATATGCTCAAGGATTAGCCAGCATCTGCGCATGAATGTCAGCATGTGGGCCTCCTCCTTCGCTGCCAGAAGTTTCTTCTTGTGCTCCTTCAGCATCTGCTCCACCATCTTTTTTGCTAGACCAACCGTACATTTTTCTCCTGGCATCCCTACGTGCTGCTCGTTCAGCTAATTTGATTTCTCTAAATTGCTCTTCTAAACGATCCTCATCCTCGGGTGTGAAGAAAACTACCTCCATCTCCCCAAGTTTTTCGTACATCTTTTCAATTTTAGCTTTCCAGAAGAGGCCCATCTCAGTGTCCATCTTGTGGTACGGAGTTTTCAGCAAGTACTCATCTATCCCGCCTGCTTTATCTATACAGCGGATAGCATGAGTGGTTACCTTAACACGAATGTGGCGATCAAGAATGTAGCTGAAAAGCCGTTTCTCCTGCACATTAGGCTTCCAATTCCTCCTTGTTCTATGATTGTCATCAAACTAATAAGAGTCAGTGCAACATCTTCATTATTTCATGGATGAGAGTTGAATATGCATAATGGAAGCTAAAAGAAAATATCGTACTCATTACTTCTTATACAATAATTACAAGTCCATCAAAAAAATTTACCACAAAGTACCCCAAATCTAACTAGCCAATGTACTAATTTACCAGTAACTGAGGATACGAAAGTTAAATCAAGCTACAATTTTTTAATAAGCAAGCACTAGATATATCAATTCTATGGTTGTACTCTCAGCACTAATAAATATATCAAAAACAGACAGAGTGAGCACCTTGGATCCTTATGTTTTTCCCATTTCCAAGCATAGATATCAATAAAACCTAGTATAAAAGGCCGTACAGATAATTTTTACTTTAGTTTCACTTATGATGTGCTATTTTGTGCGAAAGATACACCACTTTTGCTCAAAAGAGTATATGCTGTATTTATTTGGAAAACAAAAGAAGGGACAGCTAGGAGTCCATGTTACGTGGTCAAGTTACAAAATACAGCAAAAATATGGAATGACTATTGAGTCTAATAAAGAATCTCATAAAAGGCACCAATATGTAGGCTTGGGCTCTATTTGTCTTTGTTGGCAGAAAAAAGCAATAGAGTGTATATTTTTCATTTCATCAGTATGTAGGCTTAGACTCTATTTTATTTT
Organism: Fraxinus baroniana; assembly: GCA_903798355.1. NCBI lineage: Eukaryota > Viridiplantae > Streptophyta > Magnoliopsida > Lamiales > Oleaceae > Fraxinus > Fraxinus baroniana. Next base: position 1,904 of record CAIGRO010164132.1, on the reverse strand, counting down.
GTCTTTGTTGTATAGTTCACAATAAGCAAATTATCTTTCATCTCTTTCTTCCTTCTTTATTGTTTAGGTTGGTGATACTTATTTACACTCAGACACATGTAGTGGGGGAGGGGGGAAGCGAGAAAGTCAAGCACATCAATGCTTATCCATAAGGACCATGACAAGTAACTGGTCACCATTTTGATATCATCTTCCGTTGATTATTGCTAATTGACCGGTAAATCTACTTGTATGCATTCAAAAATTGAATTTAAAGTTTAAGAGCTCATAACGTAGTATCAATAATCTATACTATGGTGATATTCTAAGTGACAACAATTAACAATGACCAAACAAGCTGTTCATAATACAAATGAAACGCATTCAAGAAGTCATAATCCCCAATGTTCAAAAAACCTTAAAAGGGTCTGAAGGGAAGAAGTATTCAGAATCCATCCCAAATTACACAGAGTTGTCTCACTGGACACAACTCTGGAAAGCAATATTCATTTATTGTTGTTGCAATCCAAGTTTAGATTGTTCAACAGTAATAATTCTCGGAGAGTCCGAGGTCGATCCACACGGAGGAAATCAAGAGAACAACAAATAATTTTTTTTTTTTTTATAACCATGGATGTCCGGCCAGCTTGCGCGCACCTCGACTAATCCCATGGAGCTCTGAAGTTTACAGCCGGTACTCACCTTAGTGATCCTGAGGGAACTCTAACTGGTAACCATTGGGGAGCAAACCCAAAGTTCGACCAATTGAGCAACCCCTCAGAGTCACAACAAATAATTACAATAAGAAGAGCGTCGCGATGATGGAAGTAGTATGAAAGCATCGGGAATCCATTTATGCTTATCATGCAACAAATACTTATACCCCTTTAGGCTAACATTAATTACTCAAAAGGTAACATTTCTTGTGTTTATATGATATAAATATTTAGAAAATAGATAACGACATAGCAATTATAAAGTTTTCCACAGCCCGGTGTTATGCTATTTATGTATTTAATTCAGAGTGATAAGCTCTTAGAATGTTGGAAATACAATAATAAAAACTTACGAGGAGATAATGGAAGTTTGCATTCATTAATACCAAGAGATGCAAAATGTAAAATAGTTAAAGACTTAATAACCTCAGCGAGTCCTAGATTGCCCTGAGGACTGAACATTTCATACATAGCTTTTGGCAGTAAGGAATTGGGGAATCGCAAGGGATATTTTTCAGATTCTGATTCCCAGACCCCTTTGCCATACTGCCCAACATAGTATGAGCATTATTAGATATTATAGGACATGATATGATTATATTCTATCAAACTCCATTAAATTAATCAATTAAAAACTTTTATTCCATCCTGAAAAATATAATAATCACCAACCCACCAAAATTCACATAATTATTCATCTCCCAAAGCAATCAAATAAAAAAAATACAGTATTCTCATAGGTAAGTATGAAACACAAACAGAAGTCCAAAAAACACAAATAATATACTGACTTGTTGCCGCCGTCTTCACTGACGCGGTTGCCGAACTGGATGTGGCGGCCAGCGTAAAGCCCACGATGGGCCCGGCCCATGACGACCTTGCTGTCGGGCGCACATTTCTTGAGTTGCTCTTTCACTCCAGGCGCTAAATTCTCGTCTCCCCCAATTTTCTTCATTATCTTCTTTACCATTTCTCTTGACCGGAACGCCATTTTCCAATCTTTCTCTATGTGTGTATAATATGTATATAAATTCTGTTTGGATTCAAATTGTAGATTAGGGTTTTTAGTGAATTGTCAGGGTTTTGGGGAGTGAAACAGCACTTAGAAATGGACCGGAATCAGGCAGGATCCCTTATATATATGTTTACTTAAGCATTAGATATATTAAACTTAAAATACTTGAAATAATGATAGGTGACAAAAATAAT
>CAIGRO010164126.1:0-14393 GCA_903798355.1 Fraxinus baroniana | reverse complement strand
CGTTGATTCTGGTGAATTTGTCACACTTATATTCAATTTCTAATGCAACCTGCTGGATCAAATTACTATTTTATCCTTTGTTTCTCTTTAAACTGTGTAGTTGTTAAGGACAAATTTGTAAAAAAGTACGCAGAAGTCAATGACGTCCAAAGCCCTCTGCCCACCGGAGTAAGGATGAATAGGTGCTCAACCTTTACATCGAGCAGTGATCACTGTCATTTTCGAGGATGAAAAAAAGTATTCTTGTGTTAAAAAAAAAATGAAATCAATAGAAGAATGTCATTTTTATTTGTTTGGTCAAACATACGAGATTCGTGTATCTTCAACTATTAAGGAATGGAGTGCTACAAAATTAAGTCTCTCCATTATTCAAAACTCATTTTTAATTATATATTTTTATAATAAAATAATTTTATATCTAAACTCAAATTTTTTACATATTTTTTAATCACACATTCTCTGAAAAATAACTTTTTATAACATCTTTTTTCTAAAAAAATGGGGATCAAACCTAAGTTTAATTGGGCGGATGATCGATCCGCCCTTAAATAGTATATTATCAATTGTTCTAGAGGAGCAATTGATTCAGCATTTTGTAGTCATCGCAGAGGCAATTATCATGTTATTAATTGATTAAAACTTTAAATGCGAGCTATTCAAGCTTGAATTTGGAAGTTGAAGACCTTTACTATAGTTTTTTTTTTTTTTCTTTTTTTTCATTTGTGCGGGGAGGGTTAAATTTGGGAAAAAAAAAATGGAATCAATTGAATAATATAATTCATAGAAATTTAAATTTCATTAATAATGTTTAAGATTATACAATAAAACCTATCGAACAAACCCCATGTAAATATGAACGACCAAATTGAACCCCCCCTTTTTTTGTGAAAATAAATAGGAACTTTCAGCACTGTTGAACATACGTACAATAAAAATAATTTATAATTTTAAGAATTAGTTTTAAAATTAATTGTGGACCTAATAGTTATATAAGACAAAAATAAATAAATTTAGTAATCAGAGAGAACTATCATTAGTCAAGATTTGTAGTAAATTCTATTTATCTTTCGTTGCTTTGAGTCGTAAGTCTTACTTCCTAACTCTATTGAGAGTAATGACTAGTTTTACTTGTAATTTGACATTTGAAAGATTATCACGAATAAACCAGTTTTGGAGAATGAAGGCAGTTCTATGAGCACTGGATAAGTACCTTATCGAATTAGTTGCAATACGGATGAAAATGCATGCAACGAAAGATGACATAAGATTGAATCTAATACATCAACCTTCTACTCAATATTCTTGTACTAATCTATAATCCCTAGAGACGAACCTTGGTTTGGAGAATTAGAGTTATCGGAAGGCTTAAGCAAAATTTCTGACATTTCTCATCAATCGGCCATGTGAAGATGAAGTAAAGTTAAGAAAAGGCTAAATTATAATTGAAGTCACATATAAGTGTAAAGTTTACTTCACTCTCAACTCCCAAGGCATTGAGTGCATAATATGCTGAATTATAACTAAAGATAACGCCACCCAGAAATTTTGTCTGCATTTTGTTTCATTCTTTGTTTTAACAAGAAGATAAATATCACTGCTATTAACAGTCACCCTGATTCGAAGAATTCAAAACAATATTTCATGAAAATCGGTTAACTGAACAAATGAGAACAGTTGAGAAGAAATGGATAATGGCTATTCACATACTTGCATTTCTGGAGATTAAGCAAGTGAAATAAAATCTTCATTTATCGATTATAAAGTACAATTATTAACTCTACATCATTTCCCAACTCTTGGAAATAATGGTCATTAGGTCAAGTAACAAGTCTCATGTTGGATAAATACCATATGAAGCAACCACAAAATCTTTGCACTGGTATAGGCAAAGGATAAAATAGGGGATAACTCACCGGGCGAAGAGGGGGATTATGCTGCAATTTGACAAATACAAGAATTAACAACATGTTTTCTTGAAAGTTTAGAAGGAAAGTCTGATAAATTACCTGGTCTTGTTCAAAGCTCTTCCATGTTGAATTAGAAAAATACTCTCATCTGAGTGTTGGAGTCTGCTACTGCTGTCAATATTTGATGAAATATCATATAAATTTGAAAGAGACAATGGAAACTAAATAAACAATTGGATAACTGAAGACACGGCATATTAATATATGTACTGATAATTTATGATGTTTATATAGTAGGTTCACTGTTCTTTTATACTTACAGAAAGTTGTGTTTAAACACATTATCTCGGACCATATGAAGAAGTCATTGACCCTTCGCTGTGTACGGAACATATAGCTTCTTCTTCTTCTTCTTCTTGACTAGCATTCTCTTGCTCTTCTTTGAAGACCGGATACAATAGGTTGAGCGCATCTTTGTGGTTCCTTTCTAGTGCCTGCCACCACCTTTTGGATCCTTTTATCTGTTTGAGAGAACGGAGTAACTGCTGCCTGATTTCCACAAAAAAGGGAAGCATATTCAGTTCTGTGCATCTGTAAACTTCAATGCTGGATAAGGAATCACAAGTCATTTTCCCACTGAATATGTGTTTTAGTTCTGGCAAAGAACTTAATTTCAATTTTTGTAATCTTGGGAGGATAACATCCCCATCATTTACTTCCGTCGCCCCTTGATTTTCTTTTCCTCCTGCAATTATCTCCACTATTTTGTCACAATTCTGAATTGTGATTTCTTCAAGGTTTCTCAAGTGCTGAACCAGCTCAAGTGGAAGGAGTATCTTTAGATAATTACATGCTGTGACTCGAAATATTTTAAGGCTTGCAAGAGTGCCTGCTGGTGTAATTCCTTTGCAGATTCGACTTAAATTGCTCAAACCCTCAATTTCCAACCACTCCAAGTTGGAAAAGGCGCTCCATTCTGCAGTTATAATCCATTCCATCTCTTCACAATATCGTATCTTACAGTGTTGTAGTTGAGAAGCAGCAGCCGTTATAAAAACTGGTAGGTGAGTAATACCTGTACATTCATGGATTTCCAATTCGAGAATTCTTCCAGGCAACCAAGCAGGACATAATCTTTCGTAGATAAGAACCCCAAAGAATCCGATGCTATTTTTCCCTGTGTTAGTAGACGAAGGGGGATAACCTATGAAAAATCTGAAACTATCAAGCATATACCAGTGACCTGATGCTATGTACTTATCAAATTCTTGCATAGTGTCGAAATTTGCTTCAAGTACTGCCAAACTGCTGCAGGTTGCCAGAACATCAACAAAAGTTGGTTGCAGACTAAATTGCCATAGGCCAATTATGAAGAGGCTCTCCAGGAACTTGTATTTAGGCAAAACAAGAATTGGAATTTCACAAGCTTTAGTATAGGAGAGGTTTAGATGTTGAAGTTTAACTAACGTATTCATACTGTCTGGCATGTGCTCAATTGATGTGTAAGAGAGGTCCAAAACCCTCAACTCCTTGAGCTTTGCTAGAGTTGGCACATGGCATAAGTTCCAACAACTGCACAACAGTAAAGCATGAAGGTTCTCCAGATCTGATAGTGATTCAGGTAAACTGTAAATTCCAGTGTATGATAAGTTCAGAACTTTGAGGTTTTGCATGTGATGAAAGAAAGTAGGATGTATTCCTTTGTTAATGGAATTGTACTGCAATAGCAATGTGCAAAGCTTAGGACATTTTGGTTCACGACTTAAAGAGCACAAATCATTTCGCATTAATGACACTCTCTCAAGATCCGGAGGCCATTCATTCTCCACTGGAGGCACTTGTAAACCAAGTCCAGCTTTGATCATAAAACTTGAGTTCACTCTAGTAAGTGCAATCACCATATCCCTAATTACATCATGCATCTTCACATATTCATCATTATGTCCATCTTGATAGACACCCTCTAACATACAAGCACTTTTTAGCTCATTAAGAATCATCTTACCCAGTCGCATCTTAACTATTTGACTCCCAAAACTACCCAATAGACCGTCCCATAACCAGTATTTTATCAGCTCTTCTGTTTCAATAATATGATCCTCTGGGTATAATGCGCAGTACAGAAAACATGATCGAGTCATATCATCCTTTAGTCTGTCATAGCTAAATCTCAAACGTGCAAAAACTTGATTCTCCACCCCTTCAATGTTAGCAGTTGAGTTCCTCAACTCACTTAATGCCGCTTGCCATTGTCTAATGTTGTTTTCTTTTCTCAAAGCCCGTCCAACTGTAATGAGTGCTAGCGGTAGACCAGAACATTCTTTTGCAATGCCTTTAGCAAGATCTTGTATTCTTGGGGACGATAGAACCTCTTCACCAACCTTTTGTTTAAACAAGTCCCATGCTTCTTCCACAGAAAGCACGTGAACTTCAATCTCTTTTACTGTTTCCATGCACCGGCATACATTTGATGACCTAGTAGTTATTAACAATTTGAAACCATTTTCATTTGTTGGGTTAGGAATTCCGATGTTCTCTAGAGAATATGCTTCCCACAAATCATCAATTATTAGCAGACACCTACCTCTTCTTAGAAAAGCTTCAAATAGTTCGCTAGCCCTTGTAATTTCACTATCTTCATCATGAAAAGATAAGCCTATCTCTTTCGCAATATGCTTCTGTAGTTTCTCTAGGTTTAAATCCTTCGATGCTGTTACCCAAATAACATTATCGAAGATTGCCTTTTTGCTTAACAGTTGATTATTAATTTCTTTAATGATGGATGTTTTCCCCACTCCTCCCATCCCATAAATACCAATAATTCCAATATTTTCATCCATCAGGTACTCCCAAGTTCTCAGTAAAATTCTTTTGGCAGTCTCCCCTACTAATGTAGTTCCCGGAAATGTTTTTCCTCTCTCTGGCACCATACTGACCAATGAACTGTCTGAAAACCTGCTATTATCAAGGAGCTTCTGAACCTTGAGCATCTTTTTAGTAACAGAGTTCCCCAACTTCAATCTACGGTAATAGTTTGGAAAACATCCACATAAACAGCTTTTATTATCTTGAATTTCCTTTTCCAAACTAGCCATGATATTTTTCATCTTCTGCACATTTTCAAGCCACAACTTTACTTCTGCTGTCGGATCCATCCCACGCCGCACCTTTTCCACGTGTAAATTTTGTTTCACATCATCTTCTCGAGCAGTGAGTAACTTCATTTTCTCTTCCAATATCAGTAGTACTGTTTGAGGTTTTCTCATATAGCTGCATTGTTCAGATATTGAGTCATTTGAACAGCAATGTCCACAGAAAAGTTGCACTATGCTTGCAATAGCACCAGCAATTTCCATAGCCTTATCTGCCAAGAACCACAGAATATAAGCCAAATTATGAGAACGTACTGAAAAAGTAATCAGTTCCCATTTTATTTTTACATTGGACGCATATATTAAGGATCCACAGTGGAGATTGAGATGGAATTGGCATTAGGGACATGGCAAAATTCAACACTGATAAAAAAAAAATAGGTTTTCTGTGAATTCAACTGGTACTATTGTTATAATCATTATTCATTCAACTCAGCTAATTGACTTAATAGATAATTATTATATCATGTTATTGTTTCAAATAAGAAAAAATGCACAATCCATTGACATCTTACCCATGCGAAATCCTTATAACCAAGAATGCCTTGTAACTAGTCATGGACATAAATTTATTTTAACTTTGTGGTAATTTTACTATAAAATACCTCAACTCCCTTGTAGTTGATCGATGGCTGGTTCTTGATAAATTAGAAAATTTAAAAGCTTATTTGATGTTGGCTCGAATCACAATGAAATCATGTTCACATATGGTACCCTTTATGTTCACATATTGTATTTTTCTTCTTTTATTTTTTTAACACAGATCTCTTGGCGTCCTTCTAGGGTCAAACTCAGATTTAACCCTAACGATGGTATCAATGCAGTTTTGAGTGTTTCTTGATTTGGATGTAGCAATGCACGGCTCCTAACCCGAACCCTGGATCTTGTCACCTTACACTAAAGGTGTACTAGCCAATGAACATTTTTTCAGATAAAATACTTCTTGAATCCTCATAAATCAGGATGAGATTACTATTGCATTTCTGAAACTTAACATCTTCTTGGAGCCGATTACCTAGCCTTGAGTTGTTGGATGTTTTGACTCCAGTTTTGGCGTCCCATAAGCCACAACTTGCTTTTCTTGAAATTCTCTTCGTTTCAATTGTCCAACTTTGTGAGTATATAGTATAGATAGTCTTCTTTATAGAAGGGATAAATGGAATGTGGTGGCTTATTTCTTGGGAAATGAAATCATAATAAAGATGTGAACCCGACACGAGGATAATCAAATCTATGGAACTGCAAGGGAGACTGAGGTTTAATAGGGATATATAAATTACGGATTCCAGAAAGTATACGGAATTATAATGCTTATTTTAATAAAATCAATATTAAGCGATCTTAATAATTCATCGCTTTTCCCCTGGAAAACAATTATCTAAAGATTACTTCACATTTTCCTGAACAAAACAGTACAATCTACACAACAGAATCAATGATTATTAACTCCATGTATAACAGCAAATTGAACTCAATAATCTACGCCCGAGTCTTCGTCATTTGAGATAGTTGTCAGCTGAAAACTGAATGAAAATCATATGTATATATTTATGGCTGGAGAGTCAAAATGCTTACCTGTTTTGCTCGCTCACCAAATAGATAGTGAAAAGGAAGAGTCTGATAATTCAGCAGTGGAATCTGTTGGAGATAATGTGAAAGAAATGAAATTTGTCCTACCATATTCTTACTTCACGCGTTTCATCCATTGATTGGTAGTCAAGTCAACCAGAGTGGGGACAGAGAGAGAGAAATGTGAGGGATATGGTCTTTATCCAATATTTATTTATTATATCCCAAACCAACTTGATTATAAAATTTCAGTATACATATACTGTCAGAAAATGCAATCGAGAGAGAGAGAGAGAGAGAGAGAGAGAGAGAGAGATTATATGAGGGATATAATTATTAACTGTTCATGTGAGCTTCTGTAATGAAATGTAATTTAAGAGGCAAATTATGGAATGTGGAGAAGAACCAAAACAAAATAGTTCCAAAAACTCAAAACTAAGAAGGGATGCAGTCTAGGCAATACTAGCTATTTAGCTTAATAGAACGAGAGTAGCAAAAGAAAGGTGCATTGCTGGGCCCATGGTAAGGCGCAAAGTTGTCCATGCATGCATATGGCACTGGGTCGACCAGCATCTAGCTCATGTAGGCTCAATCACATGCGCACAGTGCCATCCTATCAGGGTATGTGTACTGATAGTGCTAGACTGAACATCCACGCATGCTCTCAATATGATACGAATTGCAGAGTGGATAGAGAATTCATTTCTTGAAGAGAGAGAAAAAAAAAATCTGAAATTTTTATAATGATGCTGCATTCTATTAATGAAGTAATTTACACTTTACAGTTGAACTATCCAAACTTTCCCCTGTGAGAGAACACTACTTGCTGCAAAAACTTGCAAACAGCTTCTCAAAAAGCCATTACCTTTAAGCTATGTTGAGCTGGAAGTTTTAATCATCTTGATTGAAAGGAAGGTTCATTTTTTATCCTCACTGTGTATGGCACTGCTTACTACGAAAATCTTCAGATAGCAGATTCGCAATTAGCTGTTGTAACCTCTCAGCACCAGGACCAGGCTTAAACACGGAATCTTTACCTCGCGAGAAGCAAGGATCGGTCACATCTTCTGAGCTCCCAACACACCATGCCCCAGGTGCAAAACGATTTGTTCGACCAAGCAACTCTTTATCGATCTTGTCTAAAACTGGATCATCCTTGTGAAATTTCCGAGCAAAGGAGGCACTGCTGTTTACCATTTTATTGAAATCCTTGATTGTTAATGAACGTGGGTGCTGCTTAGGAGGACTGTCCCAAGCAATGTAGTGGAGATCATGACCTATTGCAGTGTTACAGAACTCTTCAGTATTACAAATAACTGTGTGAAAATATCCTTCTGGGGATGAGATGAAATTTGTATAATACATGAGGATTGTTCGGGGAAGGTTATCCCACCCCCATATGCAGTATTCGACAAAAGAGCGAGTTAGAATCACCCATGCCGAGCCTGCAGTTAAAGGAAAGAATAAGACTTAAACACTTGCAATCAGTGTGCAGTATAATCTATTTCAAGTGTTTATCAAGTCCCTTTACTAGCTGCCCATTACGAAAATTATCTATAATGGACAATATTAAGGAAGAAAAAGAAGTTAAAAATTATTTTTTAATAGACTGTCGACATACACTAAATGCATTTCTTTACTCCACGACTAAACCTCAGGTTAACTGGGATAAGAAACTCACCAGTAAACAATTTAAAAGATGTTGGAATTGAGCGACGCTGAGAAGTCCATGCAATTTCAGATTTTTTAGACAAGTAGAGGCCTGGATCAACTATGATTGGCTTTGCTCTCTGGTTCCTGGAAACATCAGCATAGTAAAAAACTTAAAATTTTTACATTGAATCAAAGCACTATTGCTCGTTTTTCATTGTATACAGGTACTTACAGTTTCCACCCATAAATCTGTGTGTGCTCAATGAAATTGAGATTTCGAGACAGATTGGAGAAAACATATAACATATCTGCACAATGAGTTAGATCGTCATAGAAAGAAGTATAGACATCAAGAAAGCATTATTCTTTTCTTTTTACAAATAACAGTTAAAACAATCAAAATTTATTTCAACACTATACTGTCAATAAAGTTTAGCGAAGATTTCCTTCAGATTAGTTACTGACTCACAATGCAGAAAGTGAGTCTGCAATAATCTAGATTTTTCGTAGGATCATTACAAGGGTCGTCCTAGGATTGGATCCAAAGAACAGATCAAAGCATCATAAATTTCTATAAAATACAAGATATAATTACATTAATTTACCAGGGCACGAAATACATTCAAAAAAATTTGACCAATGAAAATAGAGATAACAAGCTCTTTATAAGAATATCAATGATCAAACCACTGGATTCTTAATTTCTTATTTCCCACAGTAGCAACCCTTACAAAAAATAGATAGATGATAACTATAATTCAATATATAGATTCCAAGTATGAATGGAAGTTTTGTAAGGACAAAGAAGACCAAGGAGTTCAAATATTCACAATTATGTCCGTTCACATAAGATTGAGATCATCAGTGGAAAGTATCAGTTTTGTTGATTTGGATTATATAATTGTAGGATTCTATTATCTAGATTGGATTTGAATTTATCAACTATGTGACAGGCACCTGATCTAGAAAGAATGTCACGTGAGACGTCACAGAGGATGTGTTTCGGCTAAAGTTCATTTTCCACAGGTCAGCTAATAGCGGCAATGTGAAGTTTTAGAGAGAATAACTCTCTTTAGCATGTAATAGCGGCAATGTGAAGTTTTAGAGAGAATAACTCTCTTCAGTGTTTACATGCTAAAGATACTCAAAATTAATCAGTTCCAGTCCCCCACCCCCTGGCACCTAAAAATTAATAAACACCTATTTGGCCCCCCAATTTATAAAACTCATTTTCAAACACATATTTTATGGGACCCACAACTTTTCAATCACACATCTTACTAACTTTTATCAAAATCTACTAAAAATCTAATTTTTATCCAAACCAAACAGGGGCTAAAAAAACTAAAGAAAGGACAGGAGAAAATTGAACAAAGTTTTTACAGAGCTATTTCGAGGAAAATTAGTTTTCATACAAGCACACTCGTTTATAAAATCTAAACATCCTTGGATTCGGTCAACATTCCCCCAAGTAACAGGACAGAGAGAAAAGAATTGATAATAGTAATCTCCATCCTGGAAAATTTCTAGTTTTCCAACCGTCAAGACGTATATCAAATGATAGATGATCATGAGTATATTTTGATCAAACATGTGGAGAATAGGGTTATTATTTATAAAAATAAATAACTTCTTGATTCGCCCCAATTTTGACACTTCAAAAACCAATAAATGATTTTAAAATTTAACATCTTATACAACTGTGGAACAGAGCAGTGAAAGAATCTCGCTCTTCCCAAGCACATCCTCACTCAAGTTCCCAACATTATTCTTTCATCACAGTCATAAGACTATGACTCGACTTATACACAATTACTTCACTCAACAGCTAAAATCCCAAGTGTTCATTTAAAATAAGAAACTTTTCAAAGTAAATATCAATACTACAACACCAGTCCTGAAAAGGGCAGAATTTGAAAATCAAAAGTTTATATTCTTTACTACTATCTCATCCTTGCATCTGTATACTATCAAATTAATTACTTCCCAATACCAATAATGACATCAGAATAATGCTAATCCTATAAATGGTTTAAAACCCAATCCTTTATCTTGTTGCACTTGTTGTCATCTTATATTTAAGCCAAAATTTAGGACAAAAATACAAACGGCTTAATTTATACATAGATAGAAACAAATGATGTGTGGTATGCCCCTGTTTGGTACACATTAAAATTTTCATTTTCATTTTCATTTTCATTTTCAATGACAGGATAGGAAAGATGAGAGAGACCTCTTTCACAGTAAGTAAACATATAAGATATCAACAATAGAACATGATAATAAACACCACTTCAAATAACTGAGTAGATGGGTAGTCAACTGACCATCTTGAGTCATAAGAGGATAATCGGAAGCACTTAGGTTTATAAACCAGTCCCAATTCGAGCTCTCCTTCAACAAAATCGCTATGGCTTGAAGGGTACAAGCAATCATAGTAGGACCTTTGTAGGTCACTAAATTGGATTGCGACATAACACGTACATTTTCCACCTCACCAAATGTTGGATCATTCTTCACTGACATAGTCAAATTTAACCTCTCCCGTGGGGGGGCCTCGAGATCCATGTGCAGAATATACTGATTTCTCGGATGATACACCGCTTGCAATGTTCTCATCATCCTATGACTATCGCCCTTTGTACCCGAAATGAGATAAGCAAATCTCGGTGGTTCTATTTCTGAGGCCTTACTTGATTTAAAAGACTTCATTAAATCCGATTCCACAAAGTACCCATCCGAGTCCTCAGAATTTTCAAACGTAACAATGTCTACTTGCAATTGATCTCTTCCATAAGACGCAGAGTATAACCCAAAAATGGTAGCAGTAAATAGAGTAATTGACACAAGCAAACTCACAAAGAATGGAATTTTCCACCTTCTGTCACTGAATACCCTTCCTGAATAATAATTAGCATTTTTCCTCATGCTCAGCAGTTGTCGCCAACTATCAGAATAACTCAATTTTTTGAAATGAGCAAACTAAAGCGCCAAACCTCAAATGATAACCTCGATCTTATCGAAAAATGAGGCCCAAGAAAAACTACGGAGATTTACTGAGTGAAAAAATAAATAAATAAAAGTACAAGATTTTGTAACAGAACAAAATATCAAGTGCCCAAAAATTTCCGCCGCAAAAAAGACACCAACTTTATTTGTGTTTTGATTCTTTTTTCTCAGTTTTTCGAAGAGCTACATATGAAGATATACAAAAGGGGTAAATCCGAAAAGAATAGAACAGAAATAATTTAGAAGTTGAAAGTTTATGAATAAAGCGAAGTATGAAGTGTAAAAAAATTCGAACCTATGAGTTGAATTTTCCACATGCAATGAATAGATGTGCAGCTTCCACTTTCTTCAGATCCACAACACACATAAACCCAAGAATTAAAGAGCTTTAGAGAAAGAGGGCAAAAAAAAACTTAAATCAAGACTACATCAAATGGGTTTTTATCAAGACTCAGAGCCAGTTCAAGAAAATCAGATTTGCATATCCAAAAAGCTCACTTTCTCAACATTAATAGTGCTAAGTTCGGAGGGAAAAAACCAAAACAAAAAAGAGGTTCTTAAATCAGTTAAACATATGAAGGTGGAGAAAAACTAGTGCTGTTGCAAGATTCAAAAAGGAAGAGTATAAAAACTGCCGGGTTCATACTAGAGAGGGTAAGAAAGAGAGGGACCGCAAAGGATTGCTTAATTTGCGGTTTGCAATGAAGTATTGATGTCAATATTTAGAGTAATGATATTTATAGATGACTATAGTGTGATAATTTGACAGAATTGAGGATAACTTTGCTGATAGGCGTGGGCGAACGTTCTTTTTCATTTTTATTTTCTTTTTCCTTCTTCAAATTTGACCGTTGTTTCAATTTAAACCTAAAAAACATTAGAGGATTCCCAGATTAATATTCTTTCCGCCGTGGGAGACAGATTTTCTCAAATGAACGTTAATCACGTATCTTTAATTTGTAGAAGTCTGGTTTACATATGCACAATTGACATTTGTTTTGGTGGCTTTTGTTTGTAATAGGATAAATTTCATTTGCAGTCAATGAACCTTAAGTGAAAACTCAATTGAGTTGAGTTACTCCTTCAATTTATCTCAATTGAATTGTTGAAGTTTCAAATTTTATCATTATATCATTTTTTGTCACTTTATTGTTTCCTAAATTGAATGAAAATTAATTAAATGATAGTTTTATCGTAATGGATCTTCATCGTAATCGATATGTGGCACTCTAGATTGTCTTTACTATCCTTGCTTAGGTGGACCAAATTACAGGTCGGGCTAATCAACTAATGGGCCCGTCCCAGAGAAATGGTAAAAATAAAGATTCGGTTAAAATACGTGTTAATACTTTTATGAAGTGGAGTAGTGGTCAGTTGGCATGTCATACTGATTATGTGGAAGATTCATTTTGAAATGAAGATCAATTAAGCCACTTTTAATCAATTTGGAAAACATATGATGGGTGGTGAAATTGGCAATAAAAATCGAAGTTTAGTTACACAATTGAGAAAATTGGAATTTAGTAACCTAGATGATATTTCACCGCTAAGAGTTTACCTTGTAATTGAATATAACACCTCTAGATTTATGTTCATCCAAAATCTCTAATTTCTCTTCATGTTACTATTGGGGTAGCAGGGTAGGGCCAATGTCCACGTTAAACTATATTGAATTATTAATCTATGAATAGGAGATAATACCAAATTCCCCCAACTAAGGTTGGGAAGGAACATAAAAGTTTGTGTCCAGATTTGGATCACTTTGATTTAAAAAGAAAATAGACATATGACATTGTTTCAATATCACAATTATGACGGTTAAAAACGTGAATTTACATCGTTATTCAGACAACACAACAAACTAATATTAATTAAAGTAATATATTTATCTCGCCAAAAATAGTATCATGTTGTGACAGGATCATTATTGATAACTAAACTGAAATTAAATTAAAATTTCAATGATATGTTTGGAGCAGAAAATATTGAGTGACTAAAATCAAATTTCACTCAAAGTTGGATGGCTTCAAGTGTTTTTACCCTCAGTTTAAGAGTGAATTGCTTAAATAGGCACTGAACTTTAAGTCATGGTTCCAAAGGGTCACTAAACTTTAAAAATCACTCAAGTGATCACTGAACTTTGCAAAAGGATTTCACGAGATCACTGAACTTTAAAAATCACCATATTCATTACTAAATTTTGAAAAATGTTTCTACGTGATCACTAAATTTTGCAAAAGGTTTCCTAAGAAATCACTGAATTAGTGATCTCTGGGAAACCTTTTGCAAAATTCAGTGATGAATGAGATGATTTTTAAAGTTCAGTGACCTCGTAGAAACCTTTTGCAAAGCTCAGTGATGATTTGAGTTATTTTGAAAGTTCAGTGACTTCTTAAAAGCATGACGTAAAGTTCAATGATTATTTGGGCAATTCACTCCTCAGTTTAATGGCTTCCATGTTCTATTTTTAAATTCAGAATGCAAGCTCAGATGCCTCCCATTTCTATGTATTCAAAAGACCAGAAAAATATAAAGAATATATATATTTACCAATGTCCAGACTCATGGTTGTGTTAATTTACAAACATATTTATAACTACTTAATATGAGTTTGATAAAATATTTTTTGAATTTGAATTAACTTTTCGATAAAACTTAAATTATATTCAAGTGCTCAATATATTATATTCAATTTTTTAATAGCAATCAAATATTTGAAAACTCATAGGACATGTTTGGTAAACAATGAAATAGATTAAACAGCATAATAGATAATGTTGATTAGGTTTTTTCGATTAGATTTAACATCATCGTGCGATATAGGAACGGTGCAACTTAGGAGATGAACCCTTTGCTTGACAAATTGACTAGTCGCCTTGTGACATACTTTTCGACCTCGAGCCTAAAAATAATTTGATGCCGATCCCAAATATGATGTGATCTCAAAGTAGTGTATATGTCGACCTATGGGTCGAGGGGGCGATTCTTCCTACTCGCCATGTTGTGAAAATTAACTCTGCTTGAAGAATAGATAGAGTCGAGCTGGCTCGGCCCTTAAAGCCACGAGCTCGGCTCGGCTCGTGGCTCGTGGAGAAATGAGCCA
>CAIGRO010164124.1:0-10129 GCA_903798355.1 Fraxinus baroniana | reverse complement strand
AACTCTTCAACCTCACTTTCTCTTGTTTCAAAGACTGGCATAGCAGTTTGTGCTATACATCCAAGAGATTGTAGTACAGCAGGCAAATGGGACTTCTCCTCAAGCATATCAACAAGCCTCTGTCAGTTTCAAAGGAAAAAAAATAAGTTGATGACTGATATCAACAAAGATGCATAAAAAATACTAGGAAAGGAAAAGAAATGTAGAAAGAACTGCAGACCAAGACGCTACTGATGAGAATAAATCATGATAATCCATTAAAGAGAAACCTTGTAGAGAACAGACAGAGACATGAGCCCATCATCTTTTGTTATTGATGCCAGGGCATATACAGCATACTTGGCCTGCCTTCTGCTACCCTCAATGCATATCCGCTCAAGGATAAGGTCTAACGATCTACGAGTAAAAAATATAGAATTTCAACCATAAAAAGGAAGAAAACAAGAATGAAATTTGTAGCAATGCATCAAAAATTAAATATTTGAACCTCGATGAAACTCCCAGCTGTTCTCGGATGGTTCCTCCAGCCTTTGCAAGAATATGCAAAACACCTTCCTTCATTATCTCATTGTCATCCTCAAGAAGATGTATCAATTCTTCTTCAATTCCACTTAGTAGTAGAGGACTGAAACGTGCAAGAATCTGAAAATTCATCACATAAAAATATGAAAAAGGATTTCAACATTTCCAAAAAAATAAGGGATATAGGAACACTATCATGCAAATCTAAAACAATTTTCCTTGAGAGGAAGAATTATTCAAGAAAATTGAAGTTCATATATCACATATTTTTCGGGGCCAATCAGATGGTGATACTTGATGGACCCATCCTAATTGTCAACCCAACATTGTTTCAGTGATGGTGAACATGCCATTACATTGCAAATTGCAGTATCGTTTAATTTTTTATTCACGGATGAGCATGATACACCATCCCCAGCACTTCATTCATGCTTGAAAGTTAATAGCTACAACCTTCTAGTACTTCATGAAACTTCAAATTAAGAGAAAGAAAAGAATGTCAAATTACCATAAACATTTAAATATAAGCCCCTTAATACCACTGTATTACACCCAGACAGAAATGCAGCGAAGTATACATATCAAGATGTCATTACAAAATTAACCGTCAATATATAGTAAATATAAAACATTATACCACAAGTATTGTCATGCACGACAATATTAACTCAGAATTTCCAGCTGATTTCTGTATATCAGCCTCCAG
Source organism: Fraxinus baroniana (assembly GCA_903798355.1). Taxonomy (NCBI): domain Eukaryota; kingdom Viridiplantae; phylum Streptophyta; class Magnoliopsida; order Lamiales; family Oleaceae; genus Fraxinus; species Fraxinus baroniana. The sequence continues at coordinate 8,901 of CAIGRO010164124.1, read as the reverse complement.
AAGGATTTCTTTGATATGCTCCTTGCCAAAAAGCAGATAAGAGCACTTCAATGAGAGGATGCTCAAAAACTCATAGAGCTGATGCTTCTCACCCACAATCTTCAATATATCATCCTGCAGAAGAATAAAGATATTTGAGAAACCATCATGTTAAATTTGACTACATTTTAAACTTAAATTCATCCAGGAAAAACTGAATAAGAGAATCACAGAATGACTTAGATATTGGTGTGATGCCTCACCCATAAACCACAAGCTTGAGGATAGCTAGTGTTTGTGTCAAGAAGACTTGAAATTTTTTTCCAAATATTAATGTCTTTTAACTGGTCAAAAATCTGAAAATTCTCCTCTGCCCTTGCAGGATCAGTGAAACAGCGAGACATAACACGGAAACAAAAAGTTACTTTCTTCTGGAGCTCAATAGCATCACCTTCCTGCATTTCAAGAAAAACTGATCATTTAATCAAAGTTCCAGAATAATTATTCCTCCTGCCTCATATAGAAATACAAAGTACGAAACTGCAAACCTGTGATATTTGACGGAAGGAAAGGTACTTCAGAAACTCTTGTTGCAACCTGTACCGTGATTAGAATTCCATATAAGCTTCGAACCCAGTAAAAGTTCGTCTATAAAAACCATATTAGAACTTATTACAGGTAAAAAGAAGAATCATAACAAACCTTTGCTTCTGCTCTAGTATCTTTTCAAGAGCCTTAACCTCGATTTTGTCAAATCCTGAGAAGATCCTAACCCAATTTGACACCTTATCTTTGACTGAAAAGTCACTTGGGAAAAGGGATAGACATAAAATGCGTTCAATAGTATCTGATCTGCATGGAAATATCAAACCTTTAATAACATATCCTATTTGTCAAAAATTCATTTGTCAGGCAATTTCATGGCCAAGTCTTAAATTTCTCTATTAGTTTTTAAAGACACAAAGTTACCTAGAAACAAACATATAGGAAACTTTATGTTAAAAAATTGACAGCAGGACCTAGATGTAATATGCTTGAAAAATGTGTGTTCATATTCCATCATTAGCCAGTTAAGTAAATCCGTTCGCAACCAAAAATTCAATAACATACCTGAAATCTTTATCATAAAAACATCTCAAAATCTTCCCAACAATCCAATCATATTCATAAGTCATTGTCGATTCGCTCGAACGGTTCAAACAATAGCACCGGTATATGTCAGCTAGCCTCTCCATTGTATAACTTTTAACAGAGAGCTGGATATATGCAGAAAACAGTTATCATACTATTAACGAAGGATGTGCTGAATATAAATAACCGAAAAGGTGCACAAGCAGATATGGCTATACTTACAGATTTGTCTCGAAGGCGTTCAGATATCAGCTTGATAGTTCCAAGAGGCATCGATGTGAGGGCATGACATGCTACATCAGAAAGCACACAAACAACTTGTTTGCGGACGACATCATCGTAGTCCAGCAGTCGGTCACAAAGTGCAGCTAGAAAAATTTTAGAAAACTTTAGAAGTAAAGGCATGGAGGGTACTACGAAACGTAACAATCTAAAAAGTCCTTACATATCATTTGAAGAGCTTCAGCTCTGAAAGGATCTGCCAGAAGACAAATTTTCATGCGCTCAAGGACAGACATTCTAACCTCCACTGTTCTATCAGTTAATCTTTTTAAAAACTCCGAAAAGATCGGCTGGAATGATTCAGAGATATCAGATCCCCGCGAAGCAAAAAGGTCTCCCACTAAGCTCACTGCTTTCAAACGAATGTCCAACTGATCAGTCTGTCAATACCGAAATTTGTAACTGAGCAACATTCCAACAAATTTAAATATGAAAAGGTTGACACTGACATTCTTCTTGTGCATGTATTACAAAATCAGTTTGAAATCACCAATTTGTCCACACAGGCAGAAGCTGAACATGGCAAAAAGGACCTCTTAATGCATTATAACATGGCTTTCATATTGTAACCCTCAAACAAATGAATTATGGTTCTCAAATTTTAATGTTCATGAAACCATTTTCCCCCCTTAAATAACATGATTAGCTGGTGCCTTAATTGGAAAATAGGAACAGCTGTGGATACTTTTAAATCTTGGACAAGACAGATAAATGATTCACAAGCAACTCTGTATGATTACCAGTAGTTCTCCAGTAAGGTAAGGAACAACTCCTGATAAGATTTTAGGGGCACAATGATAGATGTCATAAAGTACTTCATGGTAGTCAATCTGACACTTCGTAGACCCTCTGTCTCCTGTCATTGATGATATAAGAAACTGCTTTATGCCAGGTTCCAGTTTTCCTGCACAATGCTCTATCACATTCATAGCAAGCCTCCTTGCAGCTGTCGTTACATCCTAGTAACAAAAATTCCAAAATTCAATAGGAAGGGCAGGGAGATAACTTTGAACATTGAATCAACAAATGATGATACTATACCTTCTTATTGCGACCTAAAACAGACAACAAAATCAGTAAAAGATTCTCCTGTATGTCCTCGCTTTCTTCCAAAACAACTTCCATGATTGTTTGCATCGAAGTCAATACATTTTCAGGATGCTCATCTCTGCACAAATGGGAATTTGTTGTTCATCACATAATGTGAACATAAATGTTCATGTCTCTATCACTAGATGTCCATATAAAAATGAAGTCATCATTTATTTGCATTGATCACCCCCACTAAAGTATCCAAATCAAAATCTCAAAGGGAGGCAACCTTCTTTGTCTGGGCAACGACAATAGAAGTCAACTTGATTGTTAGTTCTATCTTGGAAGATAGCAGGTTTCTACAAAGGTGTTACATGTGCAAGAGTTGAGAGAAAATGGTGGACCACATGATCCAACATGCAGTAATCAGAGAATTTTGGCATATATTTATCATCGTGCAAAAGGAGAAAAAAATTTACAGCACTTGAACAGGTGACACAATTCCTATATGTATATTTATTGTTTACAGCAATGTTTATAGAAATAAATGGATACTCAATAACACAGGTCAGAGAGAAGCTGCATCATTTTCATAGCATGCTTTTTGGTTAGATTTTCCTTTAGCTTTTTAACAAAATGCATATTTCTCACATGACAACAAGAACGAACAAGTAGAAATAATTGTTCAAGTGATGGTCTATTTTTTCTAGAACTTGACGAACATTGGGATTGCATTGGACTAGTTTCCAAATTACCTTTTCAAGGTTCAATCACAAAGTTTGATAAATCCAAGATGGTCCTGTTTATTTAACACGTGGCATAATAGTTTATTTGGCTTATTCACGTAAAACCGGGTGTTTCACTGTTTCTTACAATTTTTTGCTTTTTGATATATTTTCGGAATTTTATGCACCTATGCAAAGCAGAACCTGCATATTCTCAACCGATATGGAAAAATGGCTTAGTCTATAGATGCAGCAGTTTTGAACAATGGTCTGCATACTTGGTCCAAGCAAATGAAATCAAAAATCTCAGGAACGTTTATTGGAGTTCAATTTAAGAAAAGTGTTGTAATCAATCTAACTGTTCCAACACAACACAACACAACCCAACCCACACCCCCGTCATGTGTCCAAATCACATGTCCAATACACCCATATTAAATATCTCAAGATAAAATAACTTATATTATGCAGCTCATAACAAATAGATTCGCCATGGAAGTGTGCTTCCGGATGGGTGTAAACTTTACTCATTTATCATGTCCTCGTGTTTGGAACAAAAATAAAATATAAACATATTCACACACAACACAAGATTAAAAGCTAAATAAATAAGACTTCCTATGATGACACGGAAATAAACTAGCATGTGGGAAGAAGTAACAGGCAAAAATAAAAAAGAAAGTGGATCCCTCGTTGTATGAGTCAATGTTTAACATCCAAAGGGCGAAATTCAAAACTAACAATGGATATGGAAAATCCATGAGTAATAAACAAGTAAACAACCATTCGATACAACACAGTGTCTCACTCAAGCAGAAAAAATGAAAGAATCTAAGCAATAGAACATATTTGGCCTCTGCAACAGTATTATATTTTCTGTGTATAAACTTATTTTATGACTGACTGACAAGAACTTGATATGAAAAAACTGTACCTTGCAACAGTTAAAAAAGTGCTAAACATTTCATTTATGAGATCATCACATTCAAGATCCAGCATCACAACGCATGATCTGTATCTAGCCACAGTTTCCAGAATAACAACTCTCCTTCCAAAAGATGGGCTATTTGTATCACTTAAGCCACTGAAAGTACTTGCAATCAACTGAAAGATATCCTGGAATAGAACAGAAAGCAATTATAGGACGCAAATAAAAGAAAATGTCATAGTGGTTAACCAAGTACACAAGCCAATAAGTGAGCTCCATTAGACACCTTTTACACTTCAGAAGGGAAAAGTACCTTTAAAACATCATCGTCATAAGGAGCCTCAGGTGCAGTAATGCGAGTTATTTCACAGATACAAGCAGCGACAAAAAGCTTGACCTCCGGATCTTGATGCTTTAGAAGTTCTGGCTTAGCAATTGCATTTACAAAAGACTGCATGGACTCAACTACAGATTTCAGCGGTAACTGGTCTAAATCAGAAAGGCATCCTGCTGCTTGCTGCATGTGGGGGAGGCATTTGGTATTACTATGAAGCAAACAGTTGAAAGCCTAGCCACTTGACTAAGGTAGTTTTAAAAGAAATCCAAGACCAAGTTTCCATTATAGTCCAGGGATAGTTAAGATTTAAAGCATAAATATTGTTTCGTGCAAGAAATTCACCCTAAAGAATCAAAGATTATAACTGATTATGATCTGAAGCCCATATATTTTTAAGCCCATAGATAAGAATTCATAGACAAAATTGATGAACTGATTCCTGAGTGAAAGGTGTGTGAAGTCCTTTTTAGTTGCCAAACATCAAGTAAAACAACTTAGGTGAGAAAAACAACAAAATATGATTTTTCCAGTTGCCAGATTTGTGTGGTGACATCTAGAGTACAGGTTAATAAATTTTACTGACAAGGAGTCAAACAAATATTTTTTTTTGATAGGTACAAGGAGTCAAACAAATATGGGTATATGAACAACATAGATAGGTTGAAGGGAAAGAAAATTAGAGTAAATATCGAAACCCATTATATGCTACATAATAACATTTATATTTATGAGTGTGAACAGTTTTCCCTGTCTACAACATGTGCGTATATGTATATACAAACCACCACAAACTAAGCCTTATTCCCAAAAAAATTGGATGAAACTCTTATGCAAAATATTCAGAATGTTTCAATGGTAAAGCAAGACCTGCAAAAATAGATAATTTCCTTTACAAACAATTATACAACTAGAAATTTCATCAATCTTCAAAATAAGCTGTTGGGAGGCAACAAGGGAAATAAACCTCCAAAAAGATAAATGTTTTTTTCCGAACGTTCTCTACTATTAAAAAAGAAAGAAAGAAAAAACCTAAGTATTAGGACTAAAGGTAAAAAAGACTCGAATTTTCAGCTTATCTGACCCCAAACATAACACTCGGAACTCCTAAAGAAAACACAAACTCAACCCTAATCATCCCAGCTCCTCACAAAGTCAAAAATCTCGCCAATTTTTAAGCATGCATCTGTCAATGAACTTCCAAGCGCACGAACATTCAATGTTACAATTCAAAATTAGGTGGCAGCAAAAATTTATCCAAAATAAATAAATTAAAGAGAAATTCTCACCCTCAAGAGCTTCATAAGAACGTCTTTCGAATCAGGAGGGCTCTCGAGCTTCGATCCGAGCTCTTTCAGCTGCTCCTGCAGCTTTTCAGCCATTGAAACTAAATTTCACGTAATTTTCTCAGAATTGCGAAAGGAGTGAACGTTGTGTAAGAACCATACACTGCGCCTTTTGTGCGTTTTTATAGTGTGTGTGAATGTGAATTGGGGAAGTATGGTTTGTTTCTTGCTTTCTAACAAGGAAGCGAGAGTTGATAAAGCGACGAGGAATTAAGCGCTATAGTTTGACTTAAGTGCCCCTTAGATTTCTAGGTATTTACATTTTTTAACCAGATATTTTTCTTCTCGAGGTCTTCTACTTTGGGACTATTTGCATTTTGAACCCCACCTATTTATCTTTTTAATATATTTTTCCTTTTTTTTTTTTTAACATTTTAGGCTTTCTAGCTATTTTAGGACCGTCGATTATGTGGTTTAATAAATTAGAGATTCATTTTAGTATAATATACAATATTTTGAAATATTGATTGTTGACCACTAAATATTTGAATAGATAGGAAAAAATAGAATTTTGAAATACTGATTGTCATTGAGTTAGAATTCATTTTTCGACTAAGATTTAATTTTCAAAAGCCTTTAACTAATATGTGAAAGCTTGGTATAAAAAATGTGCAAGCTTCATGAAAAAAAAAAAAAAAATTGTGCCACTTTATCTTGATATTAAAATTATGGATGGCCCACTAAACATTTGAATAGATATTAGGGAAATTTATATAGTAAGCCGTATGTTTATGGTGTATTTATATTGTACTCTCGAGCTTATCTTGATAGTAAAATTATGGGCGAACCTCTACAAAAATTTGTTTGAGCCTCATTTTTTAGGAGAATTGATTTTGTAATAGTAAATTTTTTTTTAAAAAAAAATGTGATAAAATTTATGGTTTTACATGTAAATTATTTTATTGAAATGATGTGCGATTGAAAATTAGTTTTTAAAGATTGAGTCCAGCTAAATATTTAAATAGATATTAGGAAAATTTATGAGCTACGCAATCTATTTAGGGTGTATTTATACTTTACACACTATATTTTTAACATTTATACTTTACCTACTTAATTTTAAAGTATGATTACAAATAATAATTTTTGCTGAAAAATTTACAAAATTTTCATTAAAAATAGTTAAATAGATCAAAATATCCATAATTTAAAATAACAAATTACAACTTTTGTATTACATTATGTAACATTTTATACCATTTTTTAGTTCTCCATAAATTCAATTACTATTTAATTTTCATCTAAAGATTAAGGGTAATTAGCACATAACGTCCTCACCTTTCATTGTTATTGTAGAAAACATCAACACCTTGCATTTTTTTTTAGCATTTTTACCCTTATTTCCACCTTTCATTGCGCAAAATGTCATTTTTACCAATTTTCTCAATTAAGAATTATGAAATACAAATATACCCCTCTTTAAATAAAACAAAAAGAAAAAATTAATTGCAACTACAATCCCAAATTTTTTTAAAAAGCACAAATAAGTCACAAATAAATTATTAAAAGGGTAATTAGTACATAATGTTCCTATCTTTCACCGTTATTGAGAAATATGTCCATACTTCTTCTTCTTTTAACGTTTTCACCCTTAATTACACATTTGATTGCGTAAACCATCATTTTTATACAAATTTTCAATAAAAAGTTGTGAAATGACGAAAATACCCGCCTATTTAAATAAATAATATATTTTTTGAATTTATAATTCTTTAATAATTTATTTGGGACTCGATTGCATTTTTTTAGTTTTCAAATTTTTTGAATAAATTTAATTAGGACTCATTTGCATTTTTTAAAACAATAAAAATTTATTGGGGACTTGTTTGCATTTTTTAGAAAAATTTGAGACTACGATTGCAATTAATTATTTAGCTTTTTATTTATATACGAGGGTATATTCATCATTTCACAATTTTTTATTGAAAAATTGGATGAAATTGGATAGAATGATGGTTTGCGCAATTAAATATGTAATCAATGGTGAAAATGCCAAAAAAAATAAAATGTATGGACATTTTTCACAATAACGGTGAAAGATATGGATATTATGTACTAATTACCCTTTTAATAATTTATTTGTTACTTATTTGCGCTTCTGAAAAAAATGGGATTGTGATTGCAATTAATTTTTTTTTTCTTTTTGTTTTATTTAAAAAGATGAGTATATTCGTCATTTTATAATTTTTAATTGAGAAAACAAGTAAAAATAACCTTTTGAGCAATGAAAGGTGGAAATAAGAGTGAAAATGTCAAAAAATGAAAGGTGATGACGTTAATTATCCGAAAAAACTCATTTTCATTTTTTTCCAAAATTATTTCTTTCTATTAGTCGTATTTATAGACTATAATCTTCTATGAAACTTCCTTGTAAAAATAATAGAACAAATTTTTTTTTTTTAGAAAATAGCAATTATGATTTTTTTCTAAAAGAAAATTGAAAGAATCAAATGAATTATTGAATATTTTATTAACTTAATAAGATAAATTTTTTAAATTTGATGTTATATTTTAAGAAAAGAAGATAATAAATCTTAAGAAAATCCTTTAGAAAAATATTGAATCGAAATTAATATCATAGTATGTAAAGTTATATAATTTAATATGTACGGCGTGGTTTGTTATTTTAAATTTTAATTAAGGTTTTTTATTGGTTTAATTGTTTACAATGACATATTCGTAATTTTTCAGCAAATAGTATGTTTTAACCATTATGCAAAAGGGATAAAATGATCTACTAAGTAATTGTGCTTATCTTATGTTCAATATTAATTGACGAGTCTATTTGTGGATAACCAACTTAATTCAAATTTTGAGATACATTGTAAATTTATTCATTTATTCATTAATTTTGAGAAATTAAAAGTATAATATCGGACAAATTTTGAGGCACGGCTATAAATTTAGTAATTTACCCATCAATGAATTGCCTAATTTGACAATAAAATTATAAGCAAACACGTCTTCATCAATTTCAACAAAATAATAATAATAATAATTCATGTTTTGCCAAAACATTAAGGCCCTTTTTGATTTGGGTTTATTTTCAATGGAAGATGAAAACTAAATTCTATTTCCATATTTTTGTATGTTTGATTGACTAAATTTTTCATGAAATTTGTTTTCCACATTTTCTTGGTTTTT
>CAIGRO010164121.1:1965-12794 GCA_903798355.1 Fraxinus baroniana | reverse complement strand
GATCAAATTTATTAATTAAAAGTACGCCCATTCCATAAGTATAGACTTTGATGATACCAGTTTATGTGACCGATCCGAGGAGGTCATGATCGAGCAAGTTCCCACTCATTTCTCCCCAATTGGCTTGGTCTCCTCGGGATAAGCTCCTCGGGTTAGGGAGGGACCCAAGGAGATAATCCAATACGCCAGCGGATTCCCCTAAACTACAAAGATATCCCACTGGTCACATATTACTACATACTGAATGTACTCTACTATTAGAGTCATATCTCTACCCAAACACCCAATGAACACCAAATTATCTAAATCACAACTCCTAATTGCACTAGGACTCATAAGTGCACCCAACGTTGCTGTCCTACTAGGAGACTATCATATATCTCTATTTATACATCACTCTCATCCATTAGTGAGGTACGTTTTCACATATATTTTCAGCACACATTCTCTCTCTAAATTCTCTCTCTGACTTAAGTCGATGAGGACACACCTCGACGCCTTCGTTTCAGGTACCTTCCTCTTGTTCGTGCTCTTTCTCAGTCATCAAGTTCGAATTCCAACATGTGTGATTTTTGGTAGCATCAGACTTATTTATATTTTCACATAGATTGAAAAAATGTAATTAATACATTTGAAAATATGATTTTTTTCTTATATTTTTTTTCTAATATACACTTACATTGAATAATGATTTAAATATGATTAGTTCTTATTTGTTGATAACAAGATACATTAGATATGGATATATTAAAAAACTAAAAAAACCTATAGTTTCAATAAAATAAGTAGTATATAATTTAGGACAAACAAAAATGAAAATCAAACATATATTTATGGGACGGACTTAATAACATTTTACATGTTTCTTACCAAGGTAACACTCCCAATTAGCCCTTGAATTATTCATTTGATTCATAGAAAACAAAACTATAAAACATGTTTGATTATGTTTAAAATTGTACTTTTCTTGAAAATATATAAAAAGCTACTTTCTAATATGTATTTTGTTAGTAAAAGAGAGTCATTATAAAAATCATGCTTATTTTATTTGTGTGACGGCTTGAATTTCTATGTTCAAACAGTTATGTCACATGTATTGTCAGCTTTGAAAGAAAATATGTTCATATTATTTTTCACGAATTTATATTGCATATCCAAAATTTCGAACTCAAAATTTCTGTTTTATGAGACTTAAGTTTAATCTTTGTAGCAAATAGCAATTAAGAAGATATCCAGATTTATTTTAAATCTTTCACAAGCAAAGGTTTTGCGGAGGACGCGAAAGAAATTTGTGAGGAAGAAGGGTAAAGACTTCGGACACAAAGACTCGAGTTGTTATCGTTTGATTTTTATTTTATTTTATTAAAATTCTACTTTTCAAAAATTAAATAATTGAGAAAACATAATCCAACAAATTCTATCTTATTTATTTCATTGCTAGAGCATAACATGAAACATTTTCTCTGATACCAAATATATTGTCTCAACAAAATTTTCCACACCTTAAATGAATACATTCAAGACATCGACAATATCTACATCCATCGATAAGGGTAGCAGCACTTGCACTAGAAGTCGCACAACAGTACAAACACAACTATTTATTTGAAGATGTTTTTTGTTTTTGTTTTGGATTTTACTGGTCGCTGTTGAATTAGTCAAAGGTCAAAGATGAACAGACTAGTGTGAATGGGCCAGGTTGTCTATCCAACCTTAATTATTCGTGCCCAAAAAAATAAAAAATAAAAAGTTTTTATTACTATTGACAGTAGTGGGTGATCTCGAGTAGTCAGCAGGGGACCCACCCCCACAAGAAAACGATGTTGATTAAGTAGGTCCCACAACACTCGACCAATTATGTCATTTTGTATCATACAATTGGTGCGAAAGGAATCTGTTTTATCCATCACACGTTAGCATTAATCCATCTTTTTTTCTTTTTTTGCCTTTTTACTCTTTCCTTCTGGTGAGTGGCGATAGCTGGGGTCAGTGAGTCAGGAGAACTAACTGGCTACTGCTTTTTTGCCCTTTCTACTTTCTTCGATTTGTGGTTTGGGGGCCATGGAGGTCAGGAAGAACAGTCTGACTACTGCTACGAGGGTGGCGGGTGTCGTACAGCGGGCGAAGGCACGCGGGTGGGACGGGTGGTGGTAGGGGTGGGGTGGGGTGAGATGAGGTGGCGTTAGAACAGTGTGGGGGCAGGGGCCAGTAAACAGAGGACCGTGTATGTCTGTAGTCAACCGGGCAAGATTGCCGGTACAGCTACAACCTTTGGTTCCCCGATGCACGTGAACCAACTATCTCGCACGTGTTCCCAGCTAAGCACTTTCTTTTTTTCTTATTTTGTTGTTCTGTCATTCCACCTTGTATTTTAAATTTTTCCTTCAAACAGATCGAACAAAAAACAAAAATAATTTATATTGTAGGAATAAGATACCAACGAATATAGCTAGTTCAGTGACTTAAATAAAAATCAAATTTAAACAAGACGGAAAGGAAAAAAATTCGATTATTAAAATGGAACTTTACAATACGATAATGACTGATAGATAGCATTTTTATCTAAGTACAAATATTATTATTGAGTGACCATGTTGCAACGAATATATTTTAATTATTATATGCAATCAAGTTGTCTATAACAACATAAATGTTAATAACTATAAGTAGGTTTTTGCAAAAACCTATCAGGTCCATTACATGGTCAAACATAACAACATTGTAATAAGGGTAGGTCAATTTTCACAGCTCCAATTATTCTTACATAAATTTTATTAAAAATCCTAACTATATTTATGACATCCCATTTAATCCATGTACAAATTCTCCTCCTCTTGTTTCAAAAGTGACAATTTTCATGGTGGTAGAGCGTGTTCGAACAGTAGACTCTAATATTAAAGTCAGATGTGTTACTGATTCAATATCTCGAGGTTGAGTGTACATTTTCATTCTAAATGATTTTATTTCCATTTTCACAGTCATTTCCTATTATTGTTTTCATACATTTCAACAATTTGGGAGCTTCCATATTAAATTTCTTAAAACCATCTCTCAAAATGTTATTGCTTTCTTTTTACAACTCCTTGTCTTGAAAGTAATCTCGTGTAAGTTAATTTAACTAGAATCATAACCATACAAAATATTTTATATAGAATCATGTTAAGGGTACAAAAAATTTGACAAAATGGCTCGTGTCGCCCCCATATTGGGGGGGGGGCGTCGGCACCTCCCAATAGGGGGCGACACGTGCTATTTTGTCAACATTTTTGTCAAATTTTTTTGTACAAATAGCTTTTTCATTTTATATATATATATATAAACTACTTATTTTTTTAACAGGTTGTCCAATCACTTTAGGTTCTACTTTATAAGCAGAAAAGCATTGTGCTCTAAGCGACGTGAGCAAAAAAGTTCAAAAAGAAGAGTAATTTAGAAAGAATTTTATAATAAAAAGTCAATATTATAAATAATAGAATATTAGAAGGACCATGCTATAAGGCAGATTTTTTAGAGCAACACTATTCATCTCCATTGAGATTATAACTCCAATTTAGGTGACATTAATGTGGAATTAAATGATATGTAAAATTAAATAAGTCATTTAATTTCACATTTCATTTAATCTATTATTTAAAGCCACTTAAACTGAGATTGTAATTACAATGGGGATGAATAATATTATTCAATTTTTTAATATAAAATTTGACGTAATGACACTTGATATTTTATCATTGAACTGTTTTAAATACAGTCAACTTTCATATCTAATAATCTTCTATCACCTCAAATTATGTCAAAATATCTGTTAAATTTTTTTGTCAAAGTGGCAAAACCCATATTAAAATATCTACCTTTTTTGGTATTTTCCATTGTAAAAGTAACACGGCTTATGGCTCCTAACCTTTCTAGTTAATGTCACTTAGAGTAGCATCTTTTTATTAGCAAAATTAGTTTTAAAATTCAGATGTCATAATCAACTTTTTCACTTTTTCATCATTCATTAATTTGTTGGGAGGAATCTTATCTATTGGAATGCAACATGACACATCACAAACAATTGATCATTCAATTTAATCGTATTACTTATATACGCATCTTATCTTGTTACAATTGTGAATAATGTGATAGCATACCACATAAATATTGTACACAAGGATCTTGCAATATAATTGAGGTATGCATATATATATATACTCATTTCAATGAAACCACGTTTGATTGTGAATCTAGAAAAACATTGAGACTCGATACATTGCATACACTTTTTAATAGATTGTATTCGCAAGAGAAATTTTTCTATACTTTTGAAATTACTTTTGTCCATTTTGGGCTATAAGAACCGTACATTATACTTAGGAAATTCGTTGCAAGAATAAAGTGCAAAGAAAGCAAGCTAGTTGGCTTTTGATTTGGCCATGTGAATTTGTAAATTTAGTGGTCCCATATTCGAATAGTGTTTTTTAACGTCAATGCTCAAATAGTTGAACCCACCTTTCGAGTGGTCGATATGTTATACACGAAATTTATATTTCAACTGGATATCAGACGTGGTCTATACTAATTGAGGTTATCAAAATTTTAAAAAATTATATTAATTTTTGGAATTTAACTTGTCAAAATAAAAGATTTTAAAGGATGAGTATGGACCACGCCCTATACCAAGAATGAGTATGCATCTAAAGAAGATATTAAGTAAATATTTACAAATAGTATGATTAGATTAAGACATATTAATATGACTGAATAATATTAAAAGTATAAAATTTTAGGTCAAATTATCCGATCTTATCCACTGTTAAAAGTGGAATATTCTCTCCGTAATCTGCTGTTCCCCCCTACCAACCTACAAACAGCGGTGCTTAATTATATTAATACGTGATTAGTATTAATTAAGTGAACAATTAGTTTCGAACAGTGTGCTTAATATGAAAATTTGACATACGAATAAACCCGGCAGTCAATGAAAAATATGTGAGCAATGCACAGTCTTGAGCCGTGCGCATTCCTATTATTTAATTCGGATTATCTTCATCATATTATATTTTTGAGTAATGCTATTAAAATCGTTGGTGTATAAAATCGGTTAAGGTGACAGCATAGACGGATTCAGGATTGAATCCAAGACCAGACTACAAAATTTCAAATCGGGCTAGTACGCGAAAAAAAAAAAAAAAATTTTACAGCCCAGCCCAGCCCCCTGTATCCGTCTCTAGGTGATAGCACGGATGACATTAAATTACAGGTTTTATTAAATGAATCATTTAATTTCATTTTTAATTGAACTTATCACATAATGTTACATAAACTGTGCTAGATAGCATTATTCTATACTTCTCATTCAACTGAAACTCTTTCTAACAATTTTATCGTCTGTTCAACTAGGGCTTCTGCTTTTTATAGAAGAGTTTCCAGAAGAAATTATCTTAAACCAACTTCTTCCACACGAGTTAAGTACTTTCAGAAAATTATCTAAACATATTAAAAAACATTCTCTTAATCTTGAAAGAAGATTAACTTTTTAAAAGTCCCGTCAAACAAACTCTAAAGCAACATCATACTGGACAAGATTGTTTAGAATTAATAATAAAATAAATTAAATTTTATCCTTTCTAATTTGTATTTTATACCATGTACTAAATATAATTCTTAGCTTAACAATGTGCCGTGTCTTACTAATAATTAAGAGCATCTTCATTATTAATGTTAATACAAAAAAATAAATAAATAAATAAATAATTGAACGATGTCTACGAATAATTCTCCCCAATGCAACCTTCTATAGTCCATCACCCTATTAGACTTTTGCTTGGTGTATTCATATGAGAATTGAACTTAGAGTATGTTTGGTGCATATTAAAATGGGAGAATGCATTTTTTTGAAATGATGTGATGGGAAATATGTGGTTGAAAAAGAAGGAAAAGTTATTGATGTGATGGAAAATATTATTTTATTGAAGAATGTGTAGTTAAAAATAAATAGAAAAATGAGAATGAAAGAAATAATGTGGACCAAACAGGGGCTTAAAAATTCTTTAAAGCTCTCATAGAAATTGAAGATAAAAAATTCTTTTATAGTCCAACATTTCGAGTTCTATTATACATTATAACTTTTATAAATTTCTAGATTTCGATTTGAGCCAATAGGATAAATTAATAATACTTTTTCTATGAATGTCAATATAAATCTATGGTTACCATAAATTAACAATTTGTTAAAAAATAAATAAAAATAGTATTGAATATGATATTTTCTTGAAATATATCTCTATTTTTTTTTATTGAATTTAAATCGAATTGGATATCATCATTAAATTTTGTTAATGCACCTGGAAGCATTTGTGTTTATTTAAATGTATTTTTTTTATTTAATTAAATATGTAGGTTCAATGAATTTAATTTTTTTTAATTAATTAAATGTATCTTTAGTTGATTATTAGTTATTTAATTGAATAGATTAGGGAAGTGCAATTAATATTTTTAGGTGGCCAAATCATAAATGTATGTACACTGAATCGTATATGTGCTCTACAAATTAATAACTTTTTTAATTAGGGTGCGAATATTTTTCATAGAAAATGAATTTTTTCCACCTAATTTTCTATTTTTGTGCAGTTTGATTGGCACTTTTTTCTACGGAAAATATTTTCCTACTTTTAGTCACGTGATCATATTTTTCTTGAAAACAAAGAAAATATTTTTCTTCAGGGAGATATTTTTATTTTCCATGTAATCTACTCTCTCTTTCTCTCCCTCATCTACCTACCAATAAAAATTAGACAAACATAATATTTTTTAGGTTGAAAACTAAATCAATCAAACACATTTAATTAATAATTTCCATACCAACGAGTTATAGGCAATTGAATTGTTTAGAATTTATTTTCTTTTCATGCAAATTTCATGCTCGCAATCAAACGCACCCTTAGAATTTTGCATAAATTAAACAAGGATAATGCTGGGAGTACATAAAATTGCACATAGTCGTGTCCAAAATGCTGAGAGTTGGCGAGATTTTGAGATTTAAGATCAGTCGATAACTCGTGTAAAAAAAAATATAACCTTCCAAGTGTCTTTTATTTTCTTGCAATAAAGAATACAACTACATCTAATCTTTATATAAAAAATAATCATTGAAAATATATTTTTTGTTGAGTTAGCATGTCAAACAAATCTTCTCAATTTAGATTGAGGTCTAGATAATGTCTTTTTCTTTGTCATGTCAACCTTTAGAGTCTTTGTCAGATTGCATTGAGGAGAATTTTTTTAGAAATTGTTCATTTTATTTACGTGAGAAATTTAATAATAACATTTGCATTAGACCCTCTTTTATCTTCTCTCTAACTACTCCCTGTTGAAAATTTCATTTGGGAAAATTACACCAGACTCTACTGTTTGATTTTACTTTTCAAAAATAAAGATTTAAATTAATTGTTTCAAAGTTAGATGTTGATAAGTGTAGTTTCTACACTTATTTGAGGTCCTAAATAATGATATTTTACTGTTCTTTGGACAAAATACTACCTAATGTGTGTTATATTTCTTTTCGTAGGTAAAACTCAATGTTTGATGAAGAACTGGAGAAAAGAATGCAAAGATAGCGTAAAGATAGCGGAAAATGACTCCATTTTATCAAATACAAAGTTCGGGGACTGAAATACAAATATTCAAAAGCTAATTTGTACCTCACGATAAAGATTTGAGAGTATTAGACATCAATTGGATGAGTAAAGAAGCCAAATGGATGATATATAGTCCAAATATTACCACATATTAACTTCCAGCCGAAAAAGTTATGCTTTGGATTTTCGGGTTCACATTGAGACCCAATTTTGACATAGTAATCTTTCAAATTGGAAAAATAATATTTCTACAAGAATGGAGCCCTTCGAGTCATATTTCAAATGCACTTTGAATCACCTCAATAGGATATTGGGAGAGAGATTTATGGTAAAAACACTGAGAGCTTTTCAACTACCGAAAATTAGGCAATGCGCGCACCCCAGACCCAAAATGCCTCGACTGAGGATTGACAAAAGGCTAAGGCGCGCGCCTCAAGCCAGAACGAGAAAAAATGGTTTGTTTCCTTATCTTGTTTTGAGAGTTTTTAGGGTTAGTATAAAAGGTATTTTTCGGGGTTTTTGTGATGCGAGAGCCGTATTTTGACATAGTAATATTTTGAATTGGAAAAATGATATTTCTACAAGAATTGTAGCCCTTCGAGTCAGATTTTCAATGCACTTTGAATCACCTCAATCGAATATCGAGAGAGAAATTTATGGTAAAAATACTGAGAGCTTTTCAAGTGCCGAAAATTAGGCGAGGAGCGTGCCCTCGCCTGCAGGAGAGGCGCACGCCCCAGACCCAAAATGCCTCGACTGAGGCTTGACAAAAGGCTAAGGCGCGCGCCCTAGTTTCTACTAGGCGAGCGTCTTAAGCCAGAACGAGAAAAGATGGTTTGTTTCCTTATCTTGTTTTGGAAGTTTTTAAGGTTGGTATAAAAGGTATTTTTCGGGGTTTTGTGAGGGAAGAGCCGTATTTTGACATATTAATCTTTCGAATTGGAAAAATGATATTTCTACAAGAATTGTAACCCTTCGAGTCAGATTTTCAATGTACTTTGAATCACCTCAATCGAATATCAGGAGACAAATTTACGCTAAAATACTGAGAGCTTTTCAACTGTCGAAAAATAGGCCAGGCGCATGCCCCAGACCCAAAATGCCTCAACCAAGGCTTGACAAAGGCTAAGGTGCGTGCCCTAGTTTCTACTAGGTGCGATTTTGGATCCGATTTCGAAGGCTTGAGAGTCAATTTCCAAATTTTCTTCAACTTTACATGATTCAGGTGATGATTTCCTTTTATTTTCTGTGTAATTTTCATATTAATATGTTAGGCTAAGTTTCATTTATCGGATGAACGATGAACCCCATTGTTTGTTTATTTTAATTCAAGACAATTAATTTAGTATTTCTTGATTTTTCTTGATTGGTTTTCATTCCCATTGAACTATTTGATAACTTGATCATCAATTAGATAGTAAGTTACTTTTTGTAGTATAGGAATACTCACAATAAATCTAGAACGTGGTAAAATCAACCCATGAACAATATGTATTAGGAATAATATATATGGCATGTGCAATCATGTGTGATAAATTCTATGAATCAATGTATGTTTTTCATATGAATTCGAACTAGGAATATGATCGGGTCGTGTTAAACATATATTTAATATATCTTGGAAAAGAATATTGAATAACGGTGGATTATCTATTGTCTTGAATGCATGAATTTACTAGATTAAGGATTAAGAATTAAGTCCCCGTTTGGTGCACACTATTTCCAAAAGAATGCATTTTTTTGTTGATGTGATGGAGAATATGTGGTTGAGAAAGAAGGAAAAGTTATTGATGTGATGATAATTATTATTTTATTGAAGAATGTGTGGTTGAAAATAAGTAAAAGAATGAGAATGAAAAAAAATGTGGCCCAAACAGGGGCTAAGAAATGAATTAAATAGTAATATGAGGATTCACGATTCCAATACAAATATTCACGTATTATATAAATACTTTATTTGTTTTGTTAGTTTAGGATTAGCATAGAAAACATATAAACCATCTATTTTGATATTACCACACTTCGAATTTAATGGTAGTTATTAAACTACAAATTAGACATTATTCCTCGTGAGAACGATACTCTTAACTCACAAATCTTAATACTTGTACAATGATTTTGCACGCTTGCAGGTTTCACTCGAATAGGTGTCACATAACCATCCTATCCAACACCACCCCAAACCCTAAAAACGATGACTAATTGAAGTAAACAAAATCGTCACTTCTATTGCCGCACGGTGGTGTTTCACTACTCTATTATGACATGGTGTTGCCACTTCTGCCACCTCTCTATAACGCCATCGTCGTCAATCAATTGAACGTGACGATGATTAGTGTAGTTCTATGGTTGTTGATTAAGATGCAAATTGTGGTGGTGGACTGGTGGGTTGGAGGTGAAGGTAGTTGTTATGGTTGTAGATCTGAGGTGCATGTGGTTATAGTGGGCTAGAGGTGGAAATGGTTGTGAATTTGGTGGTAGAAATGAAATAAAAGAGAGATTTGACACCATCTTGTTGAATAATCCTAATCCCAACAGCAATAGATCCTATATGGGGTGGCGGTAGAGGCAGAGGGAGGTGGATATGGCCGGCAAATGTCGAAAAAAAAAGAGTGTAATGAAAAGGCGAATTGGGTGCAAACGCTTGGTGGTGGTTATAGACTTAAGGCGAATGTGGTAGAGGTCGATTGTGAATTTGAGGTAGGGGTGGCGATCTGGGTGGTGTCAGTTGTGATAGAGTGGGGTTGGATGAATTGAAGAGTACTTGTGATCAACTAATTGGGTAATTCATGACCTAATAAAATGTGTGATTTAAATCTATACGTGATGTGACCCGTAAATTGTGCCTTTGTGATTGCTACTTGTAGATTTGTGACTAGTATATGATCTTGAGAAAAAAATTTGTTTTATGGTGACATTGTCAACTCGTTCAAACGGCGTGGGGCTCCTCGTTGAAGGTTAGAAAATGTGGTACAGGTTCATCTAGATCTGTCACGTCCTGTTGACAAATCCAATGCCAGATCTAACTAGCCCCAAAAAAGTAAATAAGGGCAATGTTAATACTGACTTTAGCCGAATGGCTTCTCAACAGGGCCCAATTTATCAAGACACAAAAGGGCGGAGACTATTGTGTGAGTAATCTCACTAAAATCGTAGAAAGTCTTAGGTCTTGCCACTCTTGCAGATTTGAGTACATCACAGAGACGACAA
>CAIGRO010164116.1:0-12788 GCA_903798355.1 Fraxinus baroniana | reverse complement strand
AACTAGCGGACCCTCTAGCAATTAAACACAACAAATCATAGAAATAAATGCAGAAGAACATTCAATATTCAAAATATAAATCAAACAATAAGAAAAACTATTTAGATCTTATAATATGTAGTTCCGCTACTTTCGTTTCCTTCGACAAAGTATAAAAGTTTAATTACAATTCATGAATCTAAGAGAGAAAAATAATGAAGAATGGAGTTTGGAGGCGTTCTGTATGTTTTAATTGTGTTCTAGAGTTTTAAAATTTGTATTTATAGTTGTTTCCATAGGTAGTTGACTTAAATTCGAAAACCAAAATTTGTGTCCTGGAAATGAACCATGCGTACACATCATTCAATTCTTGTGTACGCACTAACCTCAGTAGTTATGTGTTTGCATCTCCTGTAGGCCTGTGTGTACGCACAGTACAAAATTTTCCTGTTAAACAGCTTTCGGTGTTTTGACCATATCTTCCTCTCTTGATGTCTAATTGAGGTAAGTTAAGATGCATTAGAAAGATGACTCAAATGGCTACAACTTTACTTCAGATACCATCTTCATATTCAATCTTTTTCCATGTCCAAAACTGGTCTCAATATGAGGCTGAAAATCGATGCAAAACTTTTTAGTTTAAAAGTTGATATGTTATAATATTTTGACTATATTTCATCCCTTTGACTCATTTCTTCATCCAATTGACCTCTAACACTCTCAAATCTTCATCTAAGGTTAGAAACAAATTTATAGTATTTGTGCTTTAGTCCCTGAACTTTCATTTCCTTTCACTTTCGTCCCTCTAACCTATTTATTCCAAATTATGCCATATCCATATAATTGTCATCTAAATTAAAATATGAGCGTAATGAGTACATTTTGACACAAAATTAACATACGAGCACATAAAATAAAGAGAAAAAAATATGTATTTTACATTCCTATCAATAGTCCATAGTACTAGTCCCCAATTCCATGTGTTATTATTTTATGTCATGCGTGGAGTTTTAACAATCAATTTAAGCCTGGCTTACTTTATAATAGAGAGATTTGTGGTAGCAGCTGAAATTGAAATTGGTTGAATTCCTTGTTGAAGCTAAGGCAAGTCCACAATTGAACTGATCGAGGCTGAATTCCTTATTGAAGTTGAGGGAAGTCCACAATTGAACTGTCCAAGGCTGAATTCCTTATTGAAGCTGAGACATGTCCGTAATTGAACGAGGCCGAGGCTGAATTCCTTATTAAAGCAGGAACGATGATGCTCAATGTCGAAACGAAATTGTAAATTCATAAATGTGGATATTGGTGCACGTGATTTGACAGTTTCACTTGTTTTCAAAGTGGGGTAGCTGTATCGAAATAACTTCCAATACACGTATGACCAGCGCATTTAATGTGAAATGATGTCCAATTATGAGCGTGCATGATTTATGGGAAGCATTCACGTGCCGAGGTAATGCGTGACACCCACAAATTAATCTGAAACGTTGATATGATAACTCGTTTGAATTCTGTGGTGCGGATTAAACATAGAATTTGGACGCCTCTGATTAATTGTGCTTTTATCCAATGGCTAGGATTCAACCTCTCTTTTGTATAAAAGCCTGAACCTTGTCATTTTAAAACTTTTACCTTTACAAAATCTTCTTCGAATTCTCTCAAGCTTTCTTTCAAAGTTTTCTATTAATCAATCTTGGACGAATCTTTTAAACCTCTATTGTTTATGTATTTTCTTGTGAAAAAATGGGGGGTTTTCCCAGATTTTTCTTAAGTTCCTACAACTTTTCATCTTTTTTCTTCAAATCATCATGTCTACTGAGGCATCCATGGCTATTATTGTGGCTAGTTCAGGAGGGAAGGGTGGAAGGAGTTAGTGTCGGGGAGGTCGGAGGAGCGGTATAGTATAAGCGAGAAGCCTACAAACTATGAGACGGATTCGGGGGCTGCAAAAACCCGATCTTGCTTAATCCCATCCAAATTAGATGAACTTAAGCAAACACATTGTATTCCCCATTATATAGAATTGCTAGTTCCCGAGGCCCACGAACGAGCCTATTTTTCGAGGTCGAGATGTGTGGATATAAGTGAATTTCTGCTGAAAATAGGAGTGTGTCTACCTCTGTACCCCTTTAGGACAGTGCTGAGGAATTTTATGTTGTCCCCCACCCAAGTTCTACCAAATGAGTGGAGCCAATTAGTTGGGGCCTATTTCCTCTGGAATGAGGTCTCTTTAGGCAAGGACATGCCTCTACATGTTGGGAAGGATGACTCCAAGGGTTGGTACTACATTATCGCTCAGGTCTCATTCTCCCTTCGTAGTGGGGCTTCCTACCTCCATCAAAGGATGGAAGGAGTCCTAGTTCTGGGTTAGGGAGAGGTAAAGGATGGTTGAGGAAGATGATGTCCCAGCCTATACTGTACCGACCCAATACTACGAAGTGTATAAGTGCCTCGCCTTACAACTTTTTAATTTATGCCCAACTTCTATGTACTAATTTCTTCTATTTTGTTTGTTTGTACATACTGGTTCTAAATACGAGCTCGATGAGGCTAAGTGAACGTGATTAAAGAAACTTACAAATGATCTCCGAAGCTTAAAAGCTTTGCCCATCTCCTTGAACGAAGCCGCTATTTCCTAGATTTTAGATTGATGCCCATCTTCTGGTGATTTTATATTCACTTTTGCAATTTTTTAACTTCTTCCTTCATATTTACAGATAAATTTTCCAAAAAGGAGTACCCAGTTCCTTATATGGCCACCATCCTCAAGGCCACTGCCATTGTTGGTGAAAAGGCTTTGAAGCCTTCCTCTTCCAGGGCAAAGCAAGTGCAATCTAAGTTGGAACATCTCAGTAAAGACCAAGGTAAGAAGGGAGCAGATGAGGAGGCTCCTAATAAGGCTCAAGTGGCCTCTGATAGGGGTAAAAGGAAAATGGAGAAGCCTAAGAAGAAGAGAAAGCTCGTCCACTCCAGTAGATCGTTTAGGGGCTTCGGGACCACTGTGTCCCAGGGTGAGAAGGGGAGGTCCTCAGCAGCCAAAACTTCTCCAATCTTCAATAAAGGCTGCCAAAGTAGATTAGGCTCGGAGGGCAAGTGAAGAAGATAGAAATGAAACTTCTTCAGCTTTCGTGGCTTCTAAAAAGAGCCAAACGAAGAGGACCTTAGGAAAGTCTAGGGACTTCCTAGCTGGGAGTGATACAAGATTGCCCCATTAGTTATCAAAATGCTGTCAATCGAAGTCCGGAGTGCCACTGAGGTTTTTAACAAATTCTGGATGGAGAGGTAGCAAAATTATATATCCACCTGTGATGTGGTGGACCTCACTGCCATGTTGGTGAGCCAAAGTACAAGGGCTTTTGGAGTGGTCTTGGAATGCCATGAAGTGTTATCTGACATTCAACAAAAGAACATGGCCTAGTACGAAAGCTACATGCTACTAAGGCCGAGCTGAAAAAGATATGGCAAAGGCTACTAAACTGAGGGCTCAGAAAGTAGAAGGTGAGGCCAAGCTTGCTTTTACCTTGGCTAAGATAGAGGCTCCCAAGAAGGAGGCCCACGAGTCCTGATGAGAGGTGTCTACACTAACCACCAAAGCTTACTGTAGATGCACTTGAGAAAGTGAACCTTGAACTCGCTTGGTGTAAGGACTCAAATGACTTTATGGAGAAGCAGATCCGATGGTATGGAAATGAGGTGAAAGAGTATGAAGCTGACATTCTCGAGGCAGGTGAAATTGTAGTGAGAAATTATATTACCAATTTTCACTTGACGAAAGAGTATCGACGCTTTGTCATCTACTGGAGAAGGTTTGCCTACAATAAAGTGGTAGGCAGGGTCAAAAAGCTCTCCCTTGAACTAGTTCAAGGCTGAATTCATAGAAGAAGAAGTAACTCAGACCCCAGTCGAGGAAGCATAAGTGGTTGAGATCCTTGACGAAGAGATATCAGGAGAAGTGCATCAGATTATTGATGCTCTTGCTATCAAAGCGCATGCTCCTTTGCCTCCTCAACAGTAGCCTAGGTCATTTATTTGTCCACATTCTTTGTAATGCTTTAAGCTTCTTGATGTAACTATCTTTTTTGTTTAATGAATGAAGTTCCTTTTTATTTAAAGAATAAAGTGAATGGACCTCCATAATGCACTTAACTATAATGAACAGCTTCGACGAACTGTAGCCTGAACCTTGTTTGAGCCGATCCTAGCTAATTGAACTAAAGTCGGATTAAATTTAAACTGATTTGAACTTATTGAACTGATTTACCTTCCATTATTTAGGCTTTAAGCCTTTACTTTGAATGAACCAATTTGGCTGAATTTCAGACTCTAAATAAATTGACATACCCCAATAACTCTGAAGCTTCGAAGAAACTTTAATTTTCTTAGGATAAGGCTTCTCTCTTGTCATTTAGCTCATCAAATGGAGGCATATGATATACGTCTCGGAGTACAAATGAGGTGGTCACTTTAGGGACTGGATCCTCTTCTCCGAGGCATTCACGCTTGCTTACAAGGAGGATGGTTCATCCATGCAACGAATTCTCCCTTGATGTCCAGCCTCGTCAAAGTGAGGCATATATATGCCTCATAGTGTGAACGAGGTGGTATTTTTGGAGACTGAATCCTCTTCTCCGTGGCGCGCATGCTTCTTTACATAGTGGATGATTCATCCATGTAAGGGCTTCTCCTTTGACATTCAGCCTCTTCAAAGGGAGGTGTATGATATACGTCTCAGAGTGCAAATGAGGTGGTCTTTTTGGAGACTGGATCCTCTCCTCTAAGGCGCTCACGCTTTCTTACATGTAGGATGGTTTATCCATGCAATGGTTTCTTCTTTAACGTTCAGCCTCATCAAAGAAAGGCATATGATGTACGCCTCGGAGTGAAAATGAGGTGGTCCCTTTGGGGACTGGATTCTCTTCTCCGAAGCACTCACACTTGACAACTTTTGTTGAAACAAAGATTTTATTTATTTGCAAAAGCTGGGAAAACTTCTAGCAATGAGTTACATCATTGGTAATACATTCGCAAATGCTCGACATTTCATGGATAAGGTTGAACCTTTCCATTTGTATCTTTAATCCAGTAGGTACTAGGTCAGATCTTTTTTTCAATGTGGTAAAGCTCTTCCCAGTTTGGTCCTAAGGTGCCTACCCTTGGCTCCATGATAGATAAAAATAATTTCTGAAGCCACCAAGTCATTTACCCTGAAAGGACCTCTTCTTTACCTTGGCATTATAGTACCAAGTCATCTTCCTTTGGTAGGCTGCCATTCTTAATCAGGAGTCATCCCTCTTTTCTTCTAGGAAATCAAGCTCACATCCTTGACCTCGTTGTTTGATATCTTATCCAAGCTCAACCTTCTAGAATAAAGCAATCCCACATCAATAAGGCTCATTGCCATGGCACCATAGGTCATTGAGAAAGGAGTCTCACCAGCTGATGTCCTACTTGTAGTTCAGATTACCCACAGCACTTGGGGCAACTCACCTACCCGAGCACCTTTGGCTATGTTAAGTTTCCTCTTCAGAGTGTACTTTATAGTTTTCTTCATGGCCTCAACTTGCCCATTAGCTTGGAGATGATGAGGAATAGAGAAATGCTTCTAAATTCACAGCTCTTCACAAAGATCTCTCACCTTTTGTTGTCAAATTGCTTTCCTTTATCTGAGACGATCGAATGGGAAATACCAAATCGGCATATTATGTTCTTCCACAAAAATCTGGAAGTATTTGCTTTAGTGATCTTTGCCAGGCGTTCAGCCTCTACCTACTCTATGAAGTAATCAATTGCAACAATGGCAAAATTGACATTTCCTCTGCGCTTGGGTAAAGGGCCAATGAGGTCCATGCCCTACTTGCAGAAAAGCCAAGGGCTGGATACCGGAGTTAACTCTTGAGAGGGTTGCCTTTGGACGTGGGAGAAATGTTGGCATTTGTCGCATTTTCGAACAAATTGAATGGCATCCTCTTTCAAGGTGGGCCAATAATATCTCTACCTCAATAATTTTCTGGCCAAAGCAAGTCCTCCCAAGTGGTTACCACAAATACCTTCGTCGATTTCACTGAGTACATAATTGGTTTCCTCTTCTCCTACATACTGAAGAAGAGGCGAAGAAAATCCACGATTGTAAAGACTATCATCCATTAACATAAAATAAGCAAACCTCCTTATTAGCTTGTAAGCCGTCTCTTTATTTTCTGGCAAAATTTGATCTTTGAGATATGATATGAGAGATTGCATCTAAGTTGGGGCTCCTTCTATCCACATCACTACCTCTGCCGAGGTTGATGGCCTTAGTAGGTGCTCGATGTTACCACCATCAGTAACTCGAAGTCCTTGCCACTAGCCAGTTTAAATAGAGCATCGACATGGGCATTTTCAACATGTGGGATTTGAGCAAGTTCAAATTTCTCAAAAGAGGAGAGTAGGCTTATTACCATTTTGATGGAAGTGGCTATGGCTTTATCTCGGGCTATGAAATTACCATTCACTTGGCCTACAATAAGTTGGGAATCACTATTAATGAGTAGTCTCTTTTTTTGCATTTCCTTTGCCAGCCTTAAGCCGACGAGTAGTGCTTCATATTCAGCCACATTGTTGGTAGCCTTAAATCCAAATTGTATAGCACTATTCAACTTGTAGCCCTCGGGGCTCACCAATACTACCTCCGCATCCGCGTCCGAGTCTATTTCTCCGAACGAGCCGTCCACAAACAAGTTCCAAGTGGAAGGCTCGACGGACTCCATGTTACATCCACTTCAGGAACATTGACAAATTATACGACAAAATCTGCCAGGACTTGGTCCTTGATGGCGGTTCTTACCTTGAAAAGGATCTCAAATTCGCTCATTTCTACGGCCCATTTCAACAACCTTTTGAGGCATCAGGATTTTGCAATACTTACCTGAGTGGGAAGTTTGTCAACACATGGATTTTATAGGCCTAAAAATAGGGCCTCAACTTGCAGGATGTAGTTATCAACGCTAAACCCAACTTCTCCATATCTGGGTTGTTCACGAAAATATGTTTCGGATTTAAAATCACCTTAAGTGTACGGTTTGTTAACAAATAATAAAGTGGAATTGAGTCTGAATATCGTGCCCACAATGATTGATGTAATTTAATTCTAATTACTGAAACCTTAATCGAATCTATGAAAGTTTGGATGATTTTATAACTACTTTGCACGTTAAATTTAAGTTAAGGCTAAATGCAATTGAAGGATTGAATGCAAATTGGATTTTTCTTATGAATGACAAACGAGTGCTAGGATCACAAATCTCCATGCAATATTCGCCTTGAAATCTAGTTCTACAATGTCGACAACATGCTTGATAGTTTGAAAAATCAATGATCCCAACCTATCCAACGATCGCTCTCGAAAATTGTTGGACCTATTCATGTAAACGACTCGACTGTATCTCCATGACGAATGTAAATTCACAAGAATGAATGTATTATTATGATCACTTAAAGATTTATGCAAAGCATAGAGGTAAATCTCTATCCCCTATCGGACCTTACGATGACTAATACCTTGTCAAGTCTATTCCCTTTATCTCGAATGCATGAAATAGACCACCACACTTACACAATCACATGCATAATAATTGTGGAAACAAAATAAGTGAATAAAAGTCATTCAAACCTCAAAACATGTTTTAATTGTTAATAATTGTAAAACTAAAATCCAAGGTTACATAGCAAAGTTCATCGATCTTTAGATCTAGCCTAACATGGAGAAAATAATAAAATACAAAATTAAAGTGAAGGAAGACATCACCAAAATCTCAATTTTGCTTCAAACTTGAAAATGATTGTGATTTTTCTTGAAATCCTTGCGCCAAATCTTCTTCTTGATATATTCTATGGTTCTTTTTTTGTTGTAATGTCTCCCTCCACTTTTTGGATGGTCCTAGAGTTTTAAAATACATCACAAGATTTTTTTCCATAAGAGTTTTATATTGAATCTTTTCGAGTGGTTATTATAAGGTACATCATAGTACAAGGAAATGTGGGTGGACAAGATAGTTGATACGTGGGGTCCACAATGGCTTTGTGTGGGAAATTTTTTTGAATAAACTTTTGTGCAAAGCTTAAAAAGTTGATAAAAATTTAACACATGTTTGGTTCCATTTTAATTTAATATATTTTTATCTCTTTCATTTTTAATCACATTTTTCAATAAAAAATAATATTATACGTAAGTCCAAAAAATTTCTTATATTTTAACCACATTCTCCAAAAAATTATTATTTCAAAATATATTTTCCTCAAAACCTTGTTAAAATGGATACCAAACAATATATAAGTTAAAGTCAATAATTAATTTTAGATAGATATTTCATAAAACTTACAATTTTATCAATTTTTTTACAATATACTTCATCAACTTTTGTCAAAATCTATTAAAAATATGATTTTTAGCCAACACAAACATGGGCAAAACAAAGGGTCCAGAGTACACATGTTGCACCTTGTCTAATTATAAAAAACCTTCCCTACTTAATATTGAGACTCTACAATTTATAAATAGGATAAACTGTGGAAGTTTTTGGAAAAAACTATTCTTTCAATAACATTAAATAAGATTTTTTAATCCATGTGGGAAAAAAATTAGAAAAAAATCAGTTTATATAAATGGGACGGGGAGAAGCAATTGACCAATTATTCTTGATAAATTTATGAAATTAATATTTATTAAGAGGCTAGAGAGAGTTTGCAATGTTTTGACCAAATTTTGTATTTATAGAATTAAAAAAATCAAGCTCAGCACTTGAAGAACTTTAGTTAAATTAAAATTCCAATTCTTTCGAAAATTGTAGCGGAGATCCCTAGGAATTTGCTTGCGCATGTGCGCTAGTTGTTCATCCACCCACGCGCTGTTTTACTCTTTGGCTTCGGGTTAATTGTCTCACAAACTGGCACGATGCGACTTTCACTATGCGCGTGCCTTCTTTATTGCACGGTGGTCTTAGCCTTTAAGTTTCATTTAATTCAATCCCAACTTTTGCTCCTCATTCAATTAGAGTTTGTTCTTGAGATAATTTCATGAAATTTTTATCCTTTAGCTTTCAATTTCTGCCTATTGGGGTCAATCATCCTCCAATTTCTTTCTTTTAATCTTTCATTTTTTTTATTTTGTCTAATTCCATAATTTTGCCTTAGGTTTTTCCTAAAAACATAATTAAAACATAATTAAGCTCATTCAAATTAATTGATCTCATTTAATGGCTTTGACTTATCAAAAATTAATATTATCGATAATTTAGACTGAATATACATTCAACATCTATTCCACATATGTTAATATTATCACATCTTAAATTCATCGTGAATCTCCCAACAATTGATGGCCAATAATTAAATAATGTAATAGGTATGTAAAATTAAACAATTGCAAAAAATATTAATATACTAGTCTTAAATCAAAATAATAAAAAAAAAATAGATTTCATTTTCATCAAATACAAAAACGATCTAGCCTATGATGATTTTATATGAATTACAAGAATAAATTAATAATGGAAAAATATCACCCTAATCATGAAATAATGCAAAATGTGTTGATCTTCAAATCCAAGATTGAAATCTTCAATTTTTTTGATCTTGTCTCTTAAAATATACTCCATTCGTTCCATTTTTATATGCTTATTTTCCTTATTTTTTGTCCCAATCATGTAGTCAATTTTTTAATTAGAATGTTTTGTTTTGTTCGTTTACAAATATAGCCGTATTTAATTTATCTAATTATAATCAATTTTCAATAATATTAAATAAAAATTAATTTCCAATAATATTAAATAAAAAATTTTAATCCTGTGAAAAACAAAATCAACATATATAAATGAAACGAATGGAGTAGCAATTGACCTCTTTCTCTTAATGAATTTATGAAATTAATATATATTAAGAGGCTAGAGAGAGTTTGCAATGTTTTGACCATGTTTTTTTTTATTTATAGAAGTCCAAAAATCAAGCTAAGAGCGTGAAGAACTTTAGTTAGATTAAAATTCTGATTCATTCCGAAAATTGTAGCTGAGGTCCCTAGGAATTTACTTGCACGTGCGCGCCCATGCGCCGTTTTCCTTTTTATCTTCCTTTTAATTGTTTCACATACCGGCGTAGGGGCGGCTTTCACTCCGCTCGTGCTTTCTTTATGCATTCTGGTCCCAGCCTTTTAAGTTTTTTTTAATTAAATCCAAACTTTTGCTCCTTGTTCGATTTGAGTTCGTTCCTCAGATCATTTCATGCAATTTTGATCCTTTAGCTTTCAATTTCGGCCAATTGGGTTCATGCATCCTCCAATAATCGATCTTAGGTCCGAATCAACTATTAAAAGTGTGCAATTTAGTCCCCAAACTTTGAATTTCTTCTTTTTGTTTGTCTAATTCAATAAATTTACCTCGATTTTTCCTAACAAACAAAATTAAAACATAATTAGGCTATGATTCGTTCAAATTAATTGATCTCATTTAATAGCCTAGCCTTATCAAAAATTAATATTATCCATAATTTAAACTGAATATAGTTAATGTTATTCTCAATCATCACTAAAACATCCCCATCAGCAACGACTAATGACAATGCTATGGGTGTTTCGATTTCTGATTGTTGAGAGAAAAGTATTTTCTGATATTAATGATAATTTATTCTTTCTTTCTTTCTTTTATTTTATTTTTTACTTTTTAAAATATTGTGTTAGCAATTTCTGAGCCTTGCTACACGGACATGGCAACGTAGGGGGCACAGAGCCCCAGCCAATAGGGGGTGCCACATGTGCCCCCTAGACAGACAAGGCCAACATGGCCCTGTACTCTTTAAGATTAATTCAATCCTTTATAGTTTTGTCAGGTGAGAAGTTATTAAAGTCACTCATGAAAGATTATTTTCCTAGTAAAAGCACAAGAAAACTTTATGCATGGTGCGGACCCTGTGGAGACAAATGATCACACAAAATTTTTTATTTTTTTTTTTCCAAAGGAATTGTAGTTGTTTTTACGGAATGAAGTCGCAACAATACATTTTTAATACTATTTCGAAATGTTCATGACTTAATTTCCCGTTCCTTAATGGCGTGCAAAGACCAATTATTGCAAAAGTTACGGTGGATCAAAGTATGCCATTCCAAACTAGTATTTCAAGAAATTCGATAATATGCTAACTTTAAAAATTCGCCGACGATCATATGCTAGCTAAATCCACAAATCACTTTCATCATCTAGAAGCTCGTGTTCGAGAACTATATCGTAGTCACATCGAATTATTCAAATGAATAAAAAAAATAGTTCGCCAAACGTACATCTCTAAAAGAGACATCTAACTACTTCAAATTCTCTACCTTCTCATACAAACTTTTGCATTCTGATTTTAGTGAAGAAATTTTTGAAATATCCTTCTGAGAAGCAGAGAGCTTAGACTCCAGTTCTTTTATAGATGATTTCAAAGATAATCATTCTTTCTCCAATATGTGAACACGTTCATCTATTTTCTTGATATTACTAAGCTCTTTCTTTAGTGTTTCTAGCTCATGCTTGAGTGAGATATTCTGTTGGAAATGGTACACAAGTGGGTCAACTTTGACCATAAGTTTAAGTGGGACCCAATGTCCGATTTATCGAAATTAATGTTTAATTAAATTCTATGTTAGGAGTAGATGAATGTAGAATATTTAATTATGAAAAGCCATTTCAATATGAATGAGAGATTATGGTTGAAAATTAGACAATAAATAAGAGGAACAAATGAGAAAGAATTGAAAAATTGTTCCAATTCCACATATGTTCTGAATAGATGAGTGTAGAATATTTAATTGTGAAAAATCATTTCAATATGAATGAGAAATTATGGGTGAAAGTTGGACATTAAATAAGAGGAATAAATGGGAAAGAATTGGAACATAGGTTGCAAACACAACCTTGAACCACTTTATAAACTTCAAGTTTGGAAATGGGTTTGAGCCCCAAGGGGTACCAACAGTCTTTGAAAAAGGGGAGTCTTAGACAATGTCTAAACTAACCAAAGGCCACACGCGCCATCGCCGTCCGACCGGCCGGCTTGGCTCGGCACGAGCTCGGGCTCGGGCTCGGGTCCGGGTCATGGGCCTGGGCCTGGGTTTGGGCTTGGGGCCATGTCAATATTAATTTTTTGGGATAAGATTTATTTAAATTTTTATCTGAATTAAATTAATTCCCCCCCCCCCTTATAGGTTTTAACCAACCCATCAGTTTATTAAAACGGTATGTTAAGTGAGCGTGAGTGGGGAGTGGAGAGGTATATAGAAACTGCTCAACCGTCCACACTCTCCTCTATGTAAATGGTCATCGGGCTTTCGTTTCAAGCACAGAAAATCACGAATTCATTCTGCATACATATTTCCTTTATGCATAGTCTAAAGAGAGTACCTCTTATTCTAGTTCATTTTCTTGCAGTCGAAGTGCTGCTTCTGCGAGTGTGATCGTTGTATCTTGGGAGACACTTTACCACATACCATAAGCACCGTGTGACGCTACTATTCTGTAGAATTTTATTTCTGAATTTTGACTTGTTGATCTTCTATTTTTAAAACAAAAATGGCTAACACTGTTGTGACCAATGCAATTCTCCTTACTGTGGCTGTGACCCCTACTATGACGCCAACTGTGGCTACTATAACGTCGACTATGGCTGGTCCTTCTGCTTCGACTCATATTCCTCATAGAAAGAAACCTGAGAAATTTAATGGGGTCGATTTTAAGATATGGCAGCAGAAAATGCTGTTCTATCTCACCACTCTGAATCTGGTAAGGTTTCTCACAGAGGATCCT
>CAIGRO010164115.1:0-16782 GCA_903798355.1 Fraxinus baroniana | reverse complement strand
CTCATCATCATTAGCAGCGCTCTTGTACTCTTGAGTTTGATGGTGCTTCGAAAGGAAATCCTGGACAATCTGGAGCTGGAGCTATACTACGATCTGATGATGGACTTTTGGTAAATTTTGTGCTTATTACATAGTTTGTATATTTTGTTTCTCCAGGTTCACAATTTCTATCTTCAACCAAATTTAAATCTTAGATTTGTAGGTTGCGTGAAGGTTTGGGCGTGGCAACAACTAGTGTTGCGGAATATCGAGGTATCATTTTAGGTTTGAAATATGCACTTGGAAAAGGGTTTACAAATATCCGAGTTCGGGGCGACTCCAAACTTGTTTGCATGCAGGTGTAGATCCTTCCTTTCTTTTTTTCTTTCCCCTTTTTTTGGTTGCGATCGGGGGGATAGCGACTGAGATCTGTTTTCTGTTTTATGAATTCAAATTTAGTCCATTTATTATAATCTATGATGCACCGACACAGAAAAGTTTCGAAGTAGTCCTGACAGAATACGTCATTAACACGTTGATTAAATTTTTTAAAATTCTTCTTTTATATAGTATAAATTTAGGTTTATACTTGTTATTAATTCTTCGTGTTGAAATATTTTAAATATGAGTACATATTTGTTATTTACTGATAACTTTCACTTAAAAATATATAATATTTTAAATTAAAAAAAAAAAAAAATCATGGTAGAGTGTGGATATTCGACACGTGTCCGACAAATCGGATAAGGACACGTTACCCTAGTTGAAGTGTCCATGCTACAAAGATTATAATTGCTCGAGACAAAGCTGTTATTCTCAAATGAGGAGTTTAGCTTTCTCGATTAACAAACACTATTTTATTATTTTCTCTTCATAATCGTATTGTAGACCTCTTTTTTATACGAAGAGATGGAAAAACTTCAACAATTGTTGAGAATATTGTAGACCTGGTTTTTAATTTTTTGAGAATATTATTATCTCTTTTTTCATAATCGTATTGTAGACCTCTTTCTCTTATGTCTTGATTACTTGTATTTAACAGTTAATTATTACTTGTTTTACTGCTGCTGTTTAGTGATAATTTTATACGCCTTCATTTTTCTTTAATCTGGTCTCGAATGTTTCATGTTCAGATTCAGGGTCTGTGGAAGGTAAAAAACCAAAACATTTCCTGCTTGTTCGATGAGGCAACTAAATTAAAGGATAGGTTTCTTTCTTTCCAGATTGTTCATGTCCTTAGGGTAAGATGACGCCTTTTTTCCTCGAAAATATAACTTTTATCACATGCTAATCACGTTTAGTCCACCATAAAACGTCTCTTTTCAAGGATTGGTTTTTGGACAATAACATGAGATTTTTATTATCTCAAAGGACTTAAACTCGGAGGCTGATGCTCAGGCGAACTTGGCCGTTGATCTTGCTGGTGAGAGTTTTCCTCTCAACTGCAATTCCGATTTTGTCATTGATGAATAAGTAACTATCAATTTATTTTGATCTCTTTAATACTGTAGAGGGCCAAGTTCAGGAGGAGATCGACGAATAGTTTATGGGAGTATGCAGATGACCATCGAAATGCAATCAAGAATCTCTATGAGATTTTCTTTTTCTTTTTTTCTTGTGCAATTCATCTTTTGCGATCGATGGTTGATTATATTAGTAGCATAATTTGCAGTTTAATTGACAAAAAGGCAGTTTTAAATTGTAATTTTGTCTATTGGCTTTTGATTTTCATCTAGGGAAATAACATTGTGTAATGTTGTAGTAAATTATTAGACTTTCACGGACCACTAATTTGTTAGTCTTTGTGTATGTTTGGCATTGCTTTTTCAAGCGTATAACATGAAAAAACATCATTTTTATGAACAATACAAAATTTTTATCAATGCATTTGTAGGATTTACAATATATAATTTACAAAAAAGCTTTACCAAAGGCACACGCTTTAGAATGTATTGTGGACAAGTAATATGGTGAAAAGCACTATCATTTTGATCCAAAATCTAAAGTACGTGCTTTAGAGGATGTTGAATGACGAGTATTATCAATGCTCGTAACCTTCTGTTGAGACGATTATGTTATATAAACATAGTCCTTAAGTCGATGAACAAAACTATTAATTATTGTCTTACAATGCATTGTGTCTTATGACTTCTCCTTCATACTAATTATTATTGAGGATCGGTAGCACCAAATTAATCCAAGAAGATTAATAGGTCAAAGTTTAATTGAATTCTTGTTTAATTTTTTCTTCTCTCTTTTTAATTTTTTCAAAACTAAGCATTTTCGAGGGGGAAAAAAAGAAGGTACATACGTGAGCCCGTCTCGCACGCCATTTTAGGGTGTGTTTAAGCCACATTGTTTTGGAAAAATGTATTCTAGAATAGTAGATTGATGAAGAATGTGTGATTGAAAAAGAAGGAAAAAATTATTGATGTGATAAAAAATATTATTTTATTGAAGAATGTGTAATTGAAAATGAGTAGAATAATGAAAATGAAATTTAATGCGTACCAAACAGGGGCTTAATGTCACTATGAAATACTTACGACTAAAGAGCTAAAGATTTAGGTCATAAGTGTAAAAGAAAATAAGTTAAAGACCAACTTACTGAAAAAATCATAAATTGGGGATTTCAATAAAAGTTTCAATTTTCAATAAAAGTAAGACACTAAAACCCTAAACCTGGACTCGTTTTCCTTCAAATGCACAGCCAACAGCCGACTTCTCTCTTTCCTCTCTTCTTTCTTCATAATTTACCATTTTTCTCTCTTTACAGGTTTCAATCAGTTTCCAAGAATTCTTCAGTTCTCCAAGGTACTTTTGCAATTTATTTATTTTCGGCTTGTTTAATTAATAAGTATTAGATTATCGGAATTTATTGGTAATAGAATTTAGAATTTTATGTACTGACAAAGCATTTTTCTGTGGGTTCTTCCATGTATGCTTCGTATTTTGCTTTGATGCAATGGTTTGTATTTCTGTGAAAATTTAATGCTTTAAATTGAGATAGATGACGTGAAAATTTGTAGGAAGTAATATTGCAGATTATAGCAGAATTTTTCTCTTTCCTTTTTTTTAGGATTGCCTGTTATTCCTGTGTGTTTCCTCATGCTTCTGTTTACTTGTGTTAATGATGCCTAGTTGTTTGTACTGAAATTTGACTTTTGTTCTTTCATAGTGATAAACAAAGCCTAAGACATGGTGCAGTACAATTTTAAAAAGATTACGGTGGTTCCCACCGGGAAGGACTTTATTGATATCATTCTCTCCCGCACCCAGCGCCAGACACCGACTGTTGTTCACAAGGGATATGCAATCACACGTATCCGTCAGTTTTACATGCGCAAAGTGAAGTATACGCAGCAAAACTTTCATGATAAACTTTCTACCATTATTGAGGATTTCCCTCGCCTTGATGATATCCACCCTTTCTATGGTGACCTTCTCCATGTTCTGTACAACAAAGACCATTACAAGCTTGCCCTTGGCCAAATCAATACTGCTAGGAACCTGATTGCTAAGATTGCTAAGGACTATGTGAAATTGTTGAAGTATGGAGATTCTCTATATCGATGCAAGTCCTTGAAGGTTGCTGCTCTAGGCCGTATGTGTACTGTGATCAAACGTGTTGGCCCTAGTTTGGCTTATCTTGAACAGATAAGACAACACATGGCGAGGCTTCCTTCAATTGATCCGAATACTCGGACAATCTTGATATGTGGGTACCCAAACGTTGGCAAGAGCTCATTTATTAATAAAATTACAAGGGCCGATGTGGATGTACAGCCTTATGCTTTCACCACAAAATCGCTGTTCGTTGGTCACACTGACTACAAATATCTACGGTACCAAGTGATTGACACTCCAGGGATTTTGGACAGGCCATTTGAGGATCGTAATATCATTGAAATGTGCAGTTAATGACGAGAACGGGTAAATTCTCCTGCTGTGTTGTTTTTCCTCGATATTTCTGGATCTTGTGGGTACAGCATTGCTCAGCAGGCAGCTCTTTTTGACAGCATCAAGTCGCTGTTTATGAACAAACCATTGATTATAGTCTGCAATAAGACTGACTTGCAGGCATTGGAAGGGATTTCTGAAGATGATATGAAGCTAGTCATGGAGATGAAAGCAGAAGCTATGAAAACTTTGATAGGTCAAGGGGGTGAGCCAACAAATGAAGAGGGCGTGCTATTGACTATGAGCACCTTGACTGAGGAGGGTGTAATTGCAGTGAAGAATGCGGCTTGTGAGAGGCTGTTGGATCAGAGGGTGGAATTAAAAATGAAGTCGAAAAAGTTGAATGATTGCCTGAACCGCTTCCATGTTGCAGTGCCTAAACCACGTGACCAGAAGGAAAGGCCACCCTGTATACCTGAGGCTGTCTTAGAAGCTAAAGCCAAGAAAGCGGAGCAAGCTGCAGAGAAACAGAAGAAGCTGGAGAAGGATCTGGAGAATGAGAATGGAGGTGCAGGTGTATACTCTGCAAGTTTGAGAAAGCATTATATTTTAGCAAATGATGAATGGAAAGAAGACATCATGCCTGAAATTCTTGATGGGCACAATGTGTATGATTTCGTTGACCCTGATATATTACAAAGGCTTGAAGAATTGGAGAGAGAAGAAGGTATGCGNATGTGTATGATTTCGTTGACCCTGATATATTACAAAGGCTTGAAGAATTGGAGAGAGAAGAAGGTATGCGGCAAGAACAAGAAGCAGATGATGATTTTGAGATGGATGGGGCTGAACTGACCCCTGAAGAGCAAGAGGCACTGGCTGCAATTAGAAAGAAGAAAAGCTTACTCATTCAACAGCACAGGATGAAGAAGAGCACTGCAGAGAGCCGACCAACTGTACCCAGAAAATTCGATAAAGACAAACAGTTTACTTCAGAAAGGATGGGAAGACAGTTATCAACTTTGGGACTTGATCCAACTCTGGCAATCAACCGTGCTCGTAGCAAGTCTAGGGGTCGTAAGAGGGAGAGATCAATTGACAGGGGTGATCAAAATGGTACTGATGATATGGACGTGGATGGTAACCAACCAAATAAGAAGCTGCGATTGAGGTCCAGATCCCAGTCGAGGTCGAGGTCAAAATCACGGCCACCGTATGAAGTGGTTCCAGGAGAGGGCTTGAAAGATTCTGCTCAGAAGAAGAAGGCTGTAAAACTGGCAGAAAAATCTCACAAGAAGAGGAACAAAGATGCTCGCAAAGGAGAGGCAGACAGAGTCATTCCTACTCTCAGACCAAAGCACTTGTTCTCTGGGAAGCGCTCCACTGGGAAAACGGACAGGCGCTAGTAGCATCCAGGTATAACCTCTAGAATCTTGTTGCATTTGTGGATGATTTCTGCATTGTTGGACACACTAATCTTGCTTAGCAATAATATTGCTTCTCGCCCAGTCCCCTCCCCTCCCCACCCTCCCACCCCACCCCAAAAAGGGAAGAGAAAACATCTACTCTCTTAAAAGAAAGATGAAAAAAAAAAAGAAGCAAGAAATTTGTATTTACTGTACTGGAGTTTTAGAAGCCAAAGTATACTCTGGAAATCACCATGAGCGCAGTAACTATTTGATTAGTTACTTTTCTGTTTGTGGTACACTTGATAGATCTTTCTATAGCCTTATGTTGCCTTTATGCATTCCTGCCTGTCAGGCAAACAGTGCATTTCTAAGCATGCTATAGCTTGATTAATCATGCTACATGTACATCATCCTTTACATCATTTTTTACACTTTGCTGCGTGGCAACACACCATTGGACAGTTTAAATCTTTGACAGTTTTTTCGCCCAATCAGTAGATACTTGCCAACACTTGTAATGTGAATAAAAGAGTGTACAAGTGGCATTTTCCTTGCTTGATTGCACATTCAATTTATCAAATCTAATTTCATTCCCTATTTTGTCATTTGCAGGGAGCGTTCATACTTCACAAACTATGTTGTGCTGGAAGTTGCATCGAAAGCTTTGAAAGGGCTTTATGGATATTGGGGAGAATCGTACATTGGGTTGATTGAGATCTCTTGTGTTTGTTGATCCAATTTTGATATTTAGTTTTTCATTGAGAGTTAGAAATTACATTTGGTAAGCATATGCTTTGTTACTTTCTTTTTCCATATAATTTTTTCGGTTGCTTTGTGTTAAATGAAAGTGTGTTTTTGGTTATGGTTGATACGTATGCATGAATGATTAAACGTAGTTAAGAAGTTAAAATTTGCAGCTGGCCGAGCTGATTGGCTTGAGTGTATTGCCTCTCAGTAAGTAATAACAGCGGCATATATTGAAATTCAGTGGCATAAATACCAGCTCTTGCCTCCTATAGTTTGAGGAGTTAGATAGACAATGCCATATATTGAATCGGGTTGGAGTTAGGCATCCCGTTTGATTTCTTGTTTACTATGTTGGATTGGACAGTTAACGATGTTATTGTCACCTTTGGTACGCTACTTCTGTCCTTCTATTATGAAACTCAAGTCTTTATACCACCTTAGCAAAAATAGTTGGGGTTAATGCCTCCTTTGATTTGGCAGATGGCTTTGTTTCCAAATTAGAGGGACTGTAATATCAAGAGTTTGGGGTATTTTTTTTTATTTTTTTTATTCTTAATGTTAGCCTTAAATATAATTGAAATGCTAAACTACAAACTATAAACTAGAATTCTATCCTTACCCGTTTGCCACCTGGACTTTGAGGAGTAGGAAACAGTCCAGTGTCATCGAGTCTGTATCCCTTTGAATCTGCCAGTAATCTCAGCCTGAAGCAATAAAACCATGGAGATTTATCATTGACAAAAGATTTGTAGAGAGAAATATCAAATTTACTTCTGCTACTTTCCTCTTGATTTGAGTGTACATTTCGTTCGCAGTATTATAAATTCTACCTTCCAAACAAGTTATAAATATATCATCCGTCCTTGTGAAGCCGCCAACGTGATGACCGTGTGACTTGTGGAATTATCATGAATCACTACATCAACATGCATGGTTTGCACCGATCTTTTATCTATTACTAGTGGGAATGAACATGTGTTGCACATTAGTTGGAATATTCCCATCAAAGTTGTTATACGACGCATTCCTGCAAAGACACAGTCACATGCAAGAAAATAAATAATGCTTTCGTGCATCAAAAGTTGTAAAATACTTGCTGGTGGTGGTGAACTTACAGAATCCTGAGACTGATACAATTGGCCAGAGACATTACATCACCAGATAAAGTATCGTTCTCCAGGTGACTCTGTTTCTCAAGAAAGATTAAAATAACTTATTAGTTGAATAAATCACTCATTAGAAACTGAGGACAATAAAGAGATATTTTGCTTGACATATAACTGTAAATATCATTTGGAGGCTGATAACTTACAGCAAGAAGAGATTCTGAAGCTGACAAAGTTCCTGAGGAATCGGGCCCGAGAGATGTTTGTTTGAAAGATCACTAAAAACAAAAAAAAAAAAAAAAATGTGATTCACATAATCTCAGACTGATCAAAGAAAATAGTTAAAATTTCGTAGTTATGTAGCATGTTACTCACATCTCCATAACACTTCTTAGATTACTAAACTCAGCAGGTATGATTCCAGTCAAATCATTCTTGCTCAAATTCCTGTTAAGAGAAATTTAGATGAAATTGTACGAAATGAACTAAAATCAGGTCATGAAGAACTCACAGTTTCGGGAGATGTTCCAAGTCACCAAGTGAGGAAGGCATGTAACCACTGAATCTATTGTTTGAGAGATCTCTATTCCACCCAAAGAGGGGAAAAAAGTATTGCTTAGTCATAATTAAAATTAGACATTCGTTTTAAGAGAAATTAAACATGGGACAAGTTGATAGATAGCTGGTAATCATGCACTCGAGGGTGCCTCCGTGCGCAACGGAGGATGGAGACACAGGCCGTGCCTCCGTTGTGCACGGAGGCATGAAGACACGCGAATGGAGACACGGCCAGCATGGGCCTCCGGCAGAGATTTTTTTTTCTTTTTTTAATTTTGTAGTATAAATAGTGAAGGTATGTACTCAAGACTTTTAATTCAATCAACCTAATTTGCTAGTTTAGGTCTAATTATACACTAATTTTTCACTTGGTTATTTTATTAAACACTTTAAATGCAACATATTTTTCGAGAGATTAACTTCTAAATCAAGGCACAGTTTTTGCACTTTACAAACACAATCAACTACTCCATCTTGTGTCTCCATGCGAGATGGAGTCCATGTCTACAACGGAGACAAGAATCGTTCGCCTTCTTTTTTTTTTTTTTTTTTAATATCATACACATCAAGTTAAGAACAATTCCTTTAACCCAAATGAATCAAAAACCTGTTTGATCAGGTTTCTAAATGGACGAAACCAGAACTTACCGTTGCA
Organism: Fraxinus baroniana; assembly: GCA_903798355.1. Lineage (NCBI taxonomy): Eukaryota > Viridiplantae > Streptophyta > Magnoliopsida > Lamiales > Oleaceae > Fraxinus > Fraxinus baroniana. The sequence goes on along the minus strand of CAIGRO010164115.1, from coordinate 8,428 downwards.
CGAGAGGTTGAAGGAATTGAACTCCAGCATTGCAATCACGGCCAGTGGATACGATGGAAGATATTAAGATTCTTGAATTGTAGTGATCAAATCTTGACGATGGCCGAAGGAATTAAACGTTGTTGGGCGTGAAATCTGGGAAAGGAAAGAGAGGTATGACAGTAGTTGCGTGGGAAACGAAGAAGTGTGGTTGTTGCGTGAAAGAATATGGAAGAAGCAATTTTTTTTTTAATTACGACGACAGGAAATCACGACACGTGTCTCGTCAATGTTTTGGCTCTTTTAATATGTAGTGAAATGCATCAATTCCAAAATCACAGTTTGTTGCACGTATTATCGCAAATATTATATGGTTTATCGAAGTAGTATGTATCATCAAATAAATCATAATAGATCCCATGAGTTATTTTCATCTCCATATTCTAAATTAATTAATATTAATAAATCATGATCGTTTTTAGTTGTTGTTGCGGTTTGTTTGACTAATCTACTAACTAGCTATGCCTAAGTTTCCCTCCGCTGCCAACTTCTTAGAGGGATTGCTACCTTTTAGATCGCAAAAGTTTGAGATAATTACTGGTGATGCTTTTGGACATTTTTAACATTATTTAGAACAATTTGGATGAAAAATATCATTAGATGACTTCTAAAGTCTATTGACGAGAATTGAAACTACAAAGGATATAAATTTCCCTGGAGAAATGACTTTATTTTAAGATTTACTTAAATAAGCAAACATTTGAAATTTTAACTTAGCCAAACATGGTATCCCATTTCGAAACGGATCATATAAGTAGCCCGGCTCATATCCGACCAGCAAAACCTCCCAGTTTCCGCTCGTAAAACCCATATCAACACAAAATGATGCTGCAGCGTTCAATTTCAATGCTCAGTGCTTGCAAAACTTCATCTCCTCCAAAATTTCTCATACCCTTTACGAGAAGTCGCTCCTTACTGATACTCACAACCTTGTCTTTCACCACTCGTGGCAATTCCCACTCTCCAAACCGCAATAAAATCCGAGCATTTGGGACCGCCGCCGCCGCCGCAGACGATAGAAACGGAAGCGACGCTGACACCTTCTTTGCGGAAGAAAGCGTCTCGTGGGAGTCTCTTGGTGTTTCGGATGGCGTCTCTCGGGCTTTGTCTAATGTTGGGCTCCATAGACCTTCCTTGGTTCAGGTGCTTAATATTTTCAGTTTGTTATCTATTAATCATAGGTAAAGATAAATTTTTGTTCATTTTTTAAAATTGGGATTTGGTTATTGGAGATTGCGATTTTCGGGCGTTATTCAGAGATTTTTTTAGCCTATTCTACAGCTCAAAGATGTTACTATTTTTTTTTTCTCTTTATTGTTTGGAAATTTTGAAGTTTTGCTGGCCCTCTCAAATTCAGCGCCAAGATTTGATTTTTCGTCACTTTAATTGTGAACAACAGAAAACACAGAGTACATATGCTTTTAATTTCTTACATCAGTGAGAAAATGTGATTGATATAATTTTTGTTGTCGCTTTCTTTACTTTTTGTGTTCCTGTTAGTGAATCTGTGTACAAAGTAGACTTTGAATGATCCCAATTTCAACTTAAAGTATCTTATCAATGTGATTTGCAGTTATAATTTTTAAGTTAGAGGGAATAGTTCATCGCTGTGAGACGCTTGTTTATTAATATAATTCAGGCTGTCTGCATACCAAGCATACTCTCAGGAACCGATGTGGTGGTTGCAGCAGAGACGGGTAGTGGCAAAACTCATGGGTACTTGATTCCTCTTGTAGATAAGCTATGTAGGACATCAGATGTTTCAGAAAGTGACGTGGATGATCAAAAACTGAAGAAGCATCGCCTGCTTTCCCTTGTACTCTGCCCAAATGTAATGCTGTGTGAGCAAGTGGTTCGTATGGCTAACTCCCTCTGTGGTGATAGCGGTGAACCACTTCTCAAAGTTGCTGCTATTTGTGGCCGCCAGGTACTGAAATATGAGTACTAATTTTGTTGTTGATCTAACAATTAGTCGTTTGAGTCTACCGGTGGCATTTCATCATTTTGTGTTTCTTATGGATGAGTAATTTCACTGCAGGGCTTGCCATTTAAAGAACCTGATATAATAGTTTCGACGCCGGTTGCGCTTCTGAATTACCTTTATGCAATCGACACGGAAAAATGTAGACGCGCTGACTTCATACGCGGTGTCAAATATGTGGTATTTTCTATTACATTGACAATATTTTTTGATTCAATGGATCTCAAATCTCTATCTTAATCATCTAATTCCATTAACTTTTAGGTTTTTGATGAAGCAGACTTGCTTCTTTGTGGAAGTTTTCAGAACCAAGTAATTCGTCTCATAAACATGCTTCGATTTGATGAGAAGCAGTTATCTTGCACGAGAAGCACAGATTCTGGTGAACAAGACTTGAATTCTGTTGCCCTGAAAGTCTCGGGTATGGAAGATGAAGATTACCCGCAAACAGATTCCAATGTGAAAGAAGACGAAGATACTGACGATAATTCCGATTTAGAGAACACAGAAACGAAATCTGGGCTTATAAACAGAAAAGACTGGAGGAGAGTTAGAAAAATATACGAACGAAGTAAGCAATACATATTTGTTGCAGCAACACTTCCTGTGAATGGGAAGAAAACTGCTGGAGGAGTATTAAAAAGAATGTTTCCTGATGCCAATTGGGTTAGCGGAAATTATCTCCATTGCCATAATCCAAGGTGCCTGTCTTAGTCTCTTGTTACTTTATTGTTAATGTAATTTTCTAGTTCCTACCTTCCAAAAAAATAAAAAACTAAAAAAATTTAAAAATTTAAAAATAAAAAATCTAGTGCCTTGATGGATAGCTAGTATATGTAGTGTGCCTTTTAATAAATTATTCTCTTTAAACTCCCATGACCACTTGTATCACTTGAAAGAGAATTCTTATATTATGGCCAGTAAATTATTGGAACTTGTAATTTGCTTAAGAATTTGGTCATCAGGTTAGAAATTTCAAATCTGGTAACTGGATATTACTCTTTCTTTTAATTTATTCTGTCACTGACCTTTGCAGTTATTGCTATGTTTAAATTGAGAGCCACCACTTGAAATTATTTTGGTTTCTCTTAGTGATATAAGTACAAAGTCCAAGTTCGTTAGTTTAGTTATTTTTGTTTGATTATCACAGTCACACTATCTTGTAACAACATCCCATCATGTATTTATTCATGTAGTGGATTGGATTCCTTTTACATGTTTCAGGTTGGAACAGAGGTGGATTGAAGTTTCAACTGATACTCAGGTTGATGCTCTCATAAATGCTGTTAAAGATGGACTGAGTTCTTCCGTGGCTTCTAGTTCTGGAATAGTTAGAACCATGGTGTTTGCAAACACTGTTGAGGCTGTTGAAGCTGTTGCTAAGATCTTGATGGGAGCTGGAGTTGAATGTTCCCGTTTCCACAGTGATGTCTCTCCAGAAGAGCGTACCAGGAATCTTGTTAGTTTCCAGCAGAAAGGTGGCGTTTTTGTGTGCACAGATGCTGCCTCTCGTGGACTTGATATCCCACATGTTTCGCATGTTATTCAGGTACTTCTGTTCTTACTGATTCGATCATTTTGATCTTTACACTCTTGATTATAAAGCAGACCTGAAATTCTACGAGTCTGCATTCTCATTCATGCACAGAGATGTAATTTAGTGTCTGAGTTCAGCCAATTATGTACAAAAGTTTAGAAGCCAGTAATATTTGCACTCTGCATCCGTGTCTGCTTAAGGTTGCTATTCAAGATTAGTTGACTTTTAATTATCCAATAAGAAGGAGGATGTACATCAATGTATTGATGTAGCATCGTCAGATGAGAAATCATGGAAAGGATGATATATGTTGTTGAGACATGTCTTGTATAGCCCTAAAGAAGGGAGTATAAAATATAATGAAACCTTAGACCTTCTTACCTGTCTGTCACCTTTCTCTTTTTTCATTTCAATGAGTAGCATCATCCTAGTACAACAGATTAGAGAGGGAGAGACCAAAATTAATATAGCCTGGTTTGGTTGCAACATATTTAATATCTTTGAAGCTTTCAGTAGATGCAGCACTCAATCCAATGGAGGGAATTTTTATTTTTTATTTTTAATGCAGTTGACCCCAAGTTTAGTGTGAATACGATCAGTTTTATGTTGCTGATTTTAATTCTTCAAGGAACAGAAGCAGGATGGTTTGGGTTTCCTGGTGGGCAGGTGGCTTGCGCAGGAGTGTAAAACACAAAAAGGGAAAGAGTATGCTGATCAATTGGTAGAAAAATTCTAAATTAATCGGTTCAAAACATTTATAAAAGAGATCTGAGAAGATGAATGGTTTTACTTGCATTTCTTGATAGAGAAAAGAAAGGCCTGCCTAAAAATTTACATTTGAGGAAATTATTTGTAATTGGTTGGTTCACTTTTTTGCTTGATGATATCGGGTATGTAAAACATTCATTTCTCTTTTGGAAGAACTATCATCACATTTGATCAAATTAAATAACTACCTTAACTAATTAAAACTCCACCCAATCCAAATCTGTCACCATGTGGCTCTTCCCCCAACCCGATGGAGAATGTGGCTACTGTCGTAAGTCTTCAACAAAGCCAAAATTGTAGTACATCCGTTTCTTCTATTTTATTGTTATTTATTTATGTTTCTTTCTACTCAATGGTGAATATATTTTCAATGTAATAAGATGGCTACTGGCCCACCTTTTTTCTTTCGTAAGAGATCAGACTGGAATATCAACAAACCTGATAAATAAATCATCTATTTCGCGAGAAGTTGAATATTGCCCATATCCGGTTCTCATTTGCATTGAATTATGCCGTTGATAGTAAAAAGGATAATTAAACAAAGGAGTTTAGCATTGCCCTGACTTAAAATAATCAGATTACATGAAGATCTTGTTATCTTGTTCTCCATATTTATCTTATTATGTTGATGATGAGTTCGGTTAAATCTAATGGCTATCTTGATTATTGTTCCAGGCAGAATTTGCTTCTTCCGCCGTAGATTTTTTGCATAGAGTGGGTCGTACAGCTAGAGCAGGTCAATCTGGCCTTGTTACCAGCCTGTGTACAGAAGCAAGCCATGAACTCGTTTCTGCAGTTCGTCAGGCTGAGAAGCTTGGTCTGACCATGGTAATATATTGAACTTGAATTTTTCGCCAACACTTTTTTTTTTTTTAAATATATTTGCAATAACGTATCTTTTGCTTTAGCTGTAGTTTGTGGAAGTACAATTTGGCCTCCAATTATTCTGATATCAAGTTTTTAGTGCTGTGTTTTCCTCCTGATAAATATTAAATATTAACACACATTAACTTGAATTTTTAAATACAAGAGTTATCTATGCAATGTTCATCATCATATTCTCATATGGCTGCAGGAGAAGGCTTTTAGCAGAAAAAGGAGCTTCCGAAATAAGCTTAAGAAGAGAGGTAGCAGTAATGCACCATCCGTTCGCTCGGAAGTTTTAGCATGACTGTTCGTTGGCATCTAAAAGGGCAAATTAAGTTTCAGTATACCTGGCGCGCGAGGCATCTTTTATAACTTTGACAAGTTAGATATGTGCAGGAATGCAGACATACGCGTGTAACTTTCTTTATTTAATCCCTTTTTTTGGGGGGCATGTTTGGAGGAAAGTAGGTTTCCTTTTTTGTGTGTAGAACAGTATGAGAAAAACTGCAAAGCAAAATCCGTTATGTAAACTGCAATGTTTATTTAAGCATTACATTGCAGAATATGCAACATTTAAAAGTTGGAACTAGATTTTAGTGCTTTGTGGTGAACATTTGAAGCATGTCACAATACACTATGCATTGTTCCATGGTCATCTATCTGGTTTCACCTTTGCAACTTTTACCTCAGAAGAATTTAGGACTATCTTAAGGAAGAACCAAATTAGACATTGCACTACAAGTAAATCAGTGTAATAAACAACAAAACTTTACGATATCAGTCAAATTGTGAACTTCTACAGGTCCTGAAAAGATCCACAAAATTACTGCTGTAGACACATCAACAGAAAGCCAGGTGAATTTGGTTCTCCTAAGATAATAAAATGTTATAATCCTTAGAAGTTTGCAAATAAAACATGTTGGAAGCAACCAACAACGGTCTGTGAACATGCCTAAGCAGCCTTAAACCACAACATCAATACGCTCAAATTCAATTAATGACATATTGACATCTTCTTTCACCGAGAAACTAGCAGGCTCGCTAACTTCAATGCGGCCAGATCTGTCAACTGCAAGCCTCATCGATCCCTTAAACATGTCCATCTTCGCATTTGACAGGACAAGGGTGTTGCCGTCTTTCACCAAGTCCACTAGAGATAAGGCAATTCGTCAGCATAAAAGCATTCAAACTAACAAAGTAAGAATGGAAAAGCAAAACACGCATTTTACAACAAATTGAAACAACCATAGGAAATGAGAATATCAGCATCCAATGAAAGAATAAGACATCATAAGCCAATATCTATTCTATGCCCAGGAACACAATCCCATTGAAGGGATGAAGGAACTCCAAGTCTCAACTACAGGAATATAATAATAGAAATGGACAGCTATCGAAGGACCAAGAAACTCGCATGTCCAAACAAAATGCAGAAATGGACAGCAGTTGACGGTCTTCAGTTGATGGGGGCACTACAAGGCTAGACACATGCAAGACAAACAATATGCCAATAAAGTCGCTTTTCCAAAAACAAACCATATTGTCAAGTGAATTTACAGTCTAGATATAGAATGAGGTCAGTTAAGTCTAACGAATGATTTTGGTGAACACATATCAATCAACAAGGCCAGCAATAAGCTTTAGAGATAACATATGTATGCATTCATACATGTGTTTTTGTGAGACTGACAGGACATAAATTATTACTGTCGTGCTTTTTTATAAGAAACAGGCAAGTATGAATGCCAACAGAATCTCCCTTATGAGGGCCCAAAACATTCATTAAAAAACTACTAAAGAAAGAAAATAAAGAGAAACAAATGGAAAAGCTCAGTACAACTACAATATGAATGCACAATTCAAGCTTTATTAAAATTGAGGAAACAAATTGCCATCGTAATACAACTGCATTATCAAGCAACATTCTGATATCAGATACATGGTTTAAAAAATCTATTCGAGATTTATGCCTCAAATCCCACTCTATCATACAACAACTCAAACCCTGCACCTTAAATGCCATTTGTAAGGCTTACACACTGAGCCAAAGCACCAGGCCAACTAAAGGTGTCCACCATTTCAATTGCATTTTTTAAACATTTAGGGGCCGTTCTCTTTGTCATTTTCTGTTTTCGATTCTTCAAAACGATGAAAACGCGTTCTCTTTCTCATTTTCGAAAACGAATTTTTGAAAACACAAAAAAAAAAAATTGTGAAGAAAACGCAAAACGACCGAAATGCCGTTTTGGGCATTTGCTTCACAAAATAATCAGCCCGTGAAAAACACGGGAAACAGCCCATTTTTAACTTTTCCTCTCTCACCCCTCTCCCCTCTCCCGTCACCCAACTTCCCTTTTTCCTCTGATTTACAATTCCTTTCTCCCCCTAAACCCACATCTCCCAGCCTCCACAAGAGAGCTTTTCGACGCCAACGCCAATCCACTTCCAAATTCCCGACACCTTTCCACCTCCAACGCATGTCCGCTCCTCCGCTGCCTGTCAAAACTGTAGCGCGACCTGTTGATCCTTCCCCTAACCCGTAGCCTGAAAATCAGGTAAAATTAACCTGTTTTTCTGTGACTTATCTTCATTAATTGCTCTTCTTCAATTAGATCTGTGTGATGTGTTTACTTGCTGTGGTGATAATTAGATTTTGAAAGGAGGGAGAAGGGTAGGGCGGGGGTGGATTTAGAAATGTAAATTAATACGAACAGAGAGCAACATGACATGGGGTTTGGTTGTCTGTAATTCGGTTAGACCTAAATACATAGCAGTAGCCTTTGAATTTCAGAGACCGAATAAGAAAATCTCTGAAAAAGGAAAAAAACACAAGGCTTCTGATCGGAGGCCAAATCCCGCACACAGAGCTGAGTCCACTGAAGGGATTTGAAGGGGGGAGCATTAAATTAATCGGTACAGTAATGGGATACGTAGAAGAAGCCAGAGAAAATCACGTCAAGAAGAAAGTTAAGGAAGGTAAAATTATTTATTTATTAGTTATTCTTATAATTAAAATTCCCTTTAAACCCTATTTCATGGTTTTTTTATGTTCAAATAACACGACATTGATGCATTTCATTTGCTGCTGTGAAGTGATTAATGGATTATCATTTACTGTGAGCTCTTATTTCATGTTAGGGTCACCAATTTCATTGAAGATAACCTTAGATATCCCATTTTCCCCAATTCTTGGTACTTAGACTCTGTCCTAGTTGCTAAGTGTAGATGAATCTTGG